>JAVQJG010265939.1:0-10000 GCA_036024015.1 Craterocephalus amniculus
AATTATTTTGCTGTCAGTTCTACATTTGCTGAAATCAGAAATGTTAGGGGAATAAAAGCTATAAAATGCTATTATAATACAATTATAATATTATATTATATAGTTTGAATAATTAAAACTGAGATTGAAAATGCATTAGGAAGATCGAGTCAAACATTGCAATGGGGTGCACTTCCCAACCTTAGCATATAAAGATGTTGCCAATTTCCCTGTCATTCAGCCACAGTACACATGCTGCGAAGCAAGGGAGTGGCTTGGCCTCTGGGAACAGTGTGCAGTTCAGCATATTACTCATGCACATTAAGTCACAAGCACAAGAGGAGCCTGGTATGGAACTCTGATACTACAACACCTACACCATTAAATCAGAAGCTGCTGTCACTTTGCTTGCAATGATGGCTGTCACAAAATTATTAGTCAATGCACATAACAAGATTAACTCAAGAATGCACTGTATATTTCAACAAAGAGACTGAGTTACAGGGTCTGCCAAAAGGAGAGCATATTTATTAAATGATCTCTGGCACTTGAAACACAGATCAAAGTGCTGGCTTATATCCGTCAAAGTGATTTACTGGAATCTGAATTACTGTGAGAGTCTAATGATTGGAAAAAAAAACAAAAAACCTGGTCAATATTTGTGCATTTCATAAACTACAACAAAATGTGTTCCCTTTGTTAATACACTCTATGGCAGCTAATTTCTGATGCAACAAAGATTCTCAGTTCAGCCTGACATTACAGTCATTTGGACTTGGCACATGTGTTAAGGACTAATTAGTGAGGAAAACACTGTCAAGATGCCATATGGTGCGAAAGACAAAGCAGCTTGGCGAGGTCTGGTGCCACCCAGTTCACTTAAGAAATTTAAATGCTGGAAAGGCAGTGTGTGTCTGCCAGTATAAGATATGTAAATGAGGTCAAGTATTATCAAAATGTTGACATTTTTTGCTTTACAGCTATAGAGAAGGAAAGCGGGCGAGTTGCGGGTAGATCAGTGTGCTTGGTATGAATGTCTCTATTATCACAAAGTTTAAAAGAGATTTAGAATATCCATCGCACATTAGAGCAAGAAGAATACCAATTGACATACTGAATAACTGAACTGTCAAGGCACGCAGTCATTTCTTAGAACTGTTCTTTAGATGAGGAGGTACTGCATTGGGTCAGATGGATCACAGGAGATTATGCTAATGTTGGAAGAAGAAACAGAGTCTTGTCCTCAGTCAGCTGAAACAAATCCTTGTGCGATGCTATATTATATAACCATTCTTACCTCTTTGACTTTCTCCACAATTGTGTTGCAAGAGTATTGACAGAAGTGAGAAGATAATGGGACTGAGATCTGAAGAAAAGAAGACAGTTAAGAGTAAAAGGTGTTTACATCTCAGCTCATTGGGAGGAAATGTTCAAAAATCTCCCACCAGTTCTACTGTGATATTGAAAATAAAACACATTTTTGATGTTCTTTATGACATCAAGGCATGATCAATTGTATTGCTGTGGAGTGTTCTAGCAACACATCTGTGAATTTAAAACAGAGAACTATCATGAGCTCTGATACTCAGAAGGCAGACTTTTACTGACTTGTGTGACATTTTTGCATGTTTGTTTTCAGTTTCGAACATGGCTTATTTTCAGTTAAATTTGATCTAAAATCTTACTCTGCAATAAAGATTAAACAAAATTCACTTCAGTCTCGTCAGCTCTATGAAAAGCAGACTGCATGCTATTTTGAGCGCAGGTTTAATTAAAAGTGTAATTTTAGTGCAGGCCATTAATGCACGGAAATCGTTTTTTATAAGTTTCAACTCTTTTTCCTCCCATGTTAT
This sequence comes from Craterocephalus amniculus, assembly GCA_036024015.1. Lineage (NCBI taxonomy): Eukaryota > Metazoa > Chordata > Actinopteri > Atheriniformes > Atherinidae > Craterocephalus > Craterocephalus amniculus. The sequence continues at coordinate 1,833 of JAVQJG010265939.1, forward strand.
TCATTCTTTTAGAACTAAGTTATAAATCTCAGTAATCTGTTTGTTAATTCATTGGCCATCAGTATGATCTCCAGTCTGATGGAAAAAAATTATTTCATAAACTTTCCAAAAGGATCAATAAATTTGTCTGAAGTCTTTTGTGATACATTAATAGAGGATATTAAGCCTAAAATATCTCCTTAGATGACACTTATGTGCCAGCATGGCAACTTTCAAACCTAACTTATACTCTACGATATAGTCATTTAGCAGAGACTTTTATCCAAAGTGACCAACATTCCAAAACTTGAGGTAAGGAGGGTTAAGTGACTTGCCCAAGGATACAACAACAGTTGACCAACCTTCAGGTCATTGCTCCACCACCTGAGCCACTGCCGCCCCAATTCAAAATTAAGTTCAACGTTTTTTTGGTTATCTTTTACGAAATCTTTGAAAAATTCTAACAGGTATGTTTGAAATAAAGATTTAGGGGTTTATTATCTAAACATGATTCTTTTCTTCTTTGCAAGCTTTACATGTGCTGCATATACTGTAAGTAAAAGAGCAAGTAAATATTACTCAAAATTTAAGAAACCTAACCTGTGATTTTGTTAATTTCTTCTAAAATAAGAAAAATAAAAAATATTTTGGAGACAGACCATAGAAATATGATTCAGTTTTTAAAAGGCTTAATGTTACTATAAACAACTTTTTTCCTTTCATTTCAGAAAAACTTCTTCTTATGGTTTATTAGAGAGTTGAAAGTATGCATGACCTTCAAAAGAAGAAAAATGCCTCTATTTGAACCCCCTACCCTCTCTTTCTATGTACTGGTAGTCACAGAGAAAGGAAAGAAAAATGAGAGTCAAGTGTAGAAAGCCTCTTGCTGAGGGCTGAGCTAATGACATGGACGTAGAGGGGACCCCCTGCCAGTGCGGACCACTGTGATGACAGGAGACATGAGAGACGACCAGCAGGCCTTTCAAGTTTTGAAGGGAGAGTTGATGCAGCTGCTTGCTGTGGGCAATTGTACCATCTTACAATCTCAGCTGTTCTGCACTCCCTCTCTCAAATTCAGAGGACGAAGGGCACACGCATATCTACGAAAACTACTTACTTCGCCTCTGGAAATCTGCTGCACCATTTTATTTCTCCTCTAGCTCAAGCTTTCCTAACCCTGGGATCAAGATTCCACAGGGGTCCTTTAATGCGAGAGAGGTCCCTTGATGAATGAGCACTGGAATTGTATAACGATGAGAAGGCTTTTCTATTTATGCAGTTGTTTTGCATGAAAGCATGTTGAAACTCTGAATGCAGACCTCCGCCCAGCCACAGGGTCCCTCACCTGAGAAAAAACCCAAAAGCCCCAACAGGCCATCCAGTACCCATTGTGAACCATTTTGAACCAGAATATCAGCATGATCCGAGTCAAGTAATGTTGGATTATAACTTCTAACTACAGGATGGCCTGTTGCAGTGCCTTATAAAGCTCTGGACATGGCTTTACTCAGGCCTGACTGGGACAAAAAGTCAAGCCTGTAGTCAAACTCTCACACAGGCCTGGTAATCTTAAGCTCACGACTGTATATAGACTGTCATTCACAACACAAATACAAGCCACCAGCCTGGTGCTTCTCTCTCTCCAACTCTCATCAAAAGATGTGATTCAACAGTCACAACAAGACTCCATTGTTCATATCATGATATCATGTTAACATAAATTAATATTTGCTGCAAAAGTTTAAAAAAAACAGCAACTTCACCTGATGGATTTTAACTAACATTAGAAAATTATAAAGTCAGCTGAACTTAGACAACTTAGACTGTCCAACCTTGAGAGGGGTTTCCACACCTTTCCATGCAGCAGCCCACCTATGGAGGTATCTACATCCATGTGCTGGCATGTGACTTGTCAAGCTGTGGTGCATGGCTGAAAATAAGTCTCCCCAAAAGCCTCTTTGTAATTCAAACCCTGACCAATATAATTGTTACAGCTACATAAAAAGGCCATGGAGAATCTCCACTAGTGCTCATAATGTTAATTTTGAAGCTTGTAACACACCAGCCATCTCTCCTGTTTCACCCATTAAACAGTAAATTGGTGTGGTCACTGCTACAGCTGATTTGGAATTATCCAAATTTTCCAACACTTTGAGTTCTTCCATCTCAGCTGTCTTTCTCCTTTCAGCTTTTTATCCTGAGTCCATTTCTCCACCACTTTTCTCTGCATCTGAGACGTTCCATCTCCGCATGCAAGTGTGATCGACAAATTATATACTTTTTGCCTGTGCATGGGTGTCAGTAGCAGGCAGACAAATCAGTCACACCATAGTAATGCCAATCATTATTATTATTATTATTATTATTATTATTATGACAAGCAGGCCACTTTCAGGTGTCCAGGCCACCCAGCATTGTCCCACTTCTCCCATTGGTCAGTTTCAAGCCTGAATGTACTTAATGCCTATCTCCTCTACTGGAGCTCCATCATTGACCCCTCTGGTGGTTCTAGGGGATATTGGAATGTTGGCAGTTCTACTGTAAAAAAAAGAAAATCCTGGATCCAGATGGTGATCAGGATCACCCCCAAAATCAAATCAGTTGATTTTTAGTACATTTCTAGAATATCATGTCCAAATCCATCTATTACTTTTTGAGTTATCCTTCTTACAGACGGACGGACAGAAGCTGGCGAAAACATAACCTTTGCTACTTTGCGGAGGAATTAAATATATATTATGAAAGTTGAAAGATGTTTCTTTGGCCAGGGAGGCTTGGAACCTTGTTTTACAAGGACTCTGTAATTACTCATTTGGGGGAAAAAACAAACTGTAAGTATTTTCCTGGCTGAAATTTTAAAAAAAAGTTTATATTTTTAAAACGTGTTCATGCCCTCCTGGGTTACTTCTATGAATGCTGGCCAGACATAATTTCAAATCATGCTAAATCTGTCCCTCTGTCTGTGTGTGTTCACACAGTTATGACTTTATGCTTCAGTTCTGGTAAAAAAGCCTCTGTAAATTCCGTTTCATTTTAATGACAGTTTGACAGCACATAAAATCCAAACACAAGCTTTAAGCTTGGCACAGAAACCATGTTTTAACATTCAGCACAATCCCACTGATCTGCTACCAACTACGAACATCCCTGATTTGATCTGCTTGGCCCACATGGAGCCAGCTGGAGCTTCCTTCTTAAAGGAATGTAGGAAAATCCTTTTGAAAGGTAAATTAAACCTTATTATCACATCAAAATTTGCTAACAAAATAAGTCGAAGGGGACTTATAAACGTGGGTTCTCAGAATGACACATCTACTTTTGAGTAATTCTACAAGTTGAAAAAAACAAACTCATATCAGTCTGTATGTTTATATGGAGTATGGTGGGCAGGTGCATGCAATATAAAGCAGTTCTCCCCTCACATAAATAAACACCAAAATAGCACATTTCTGAAATATTTAATGTATGCTGTGGTGTATTTCTTTGACAAATTCATTTTGAATTCATCCATTTTTAACAAAGCCGAATTGCCTCCAGACTAATACTTTTTGGGTGTTCTTTTTCAATTCTTCTATTTTTGTTCCTTGGGAGGGTTGCATTACTGTGAGAAATGAGGAACAGGACCCAAGGCTGTTAGTGCTCACCACTGGGAAAAAGAAAATTCTTCTACATTTGCTGTACTGAGAACAGTGATTTGTAAATAAAGCTGATGGAATCCAACACTAGACATACAGCTGGGTGAGCAGATCAATGCTTCACACTATGACTTACATGTCTGTTGATATTGTTTTTCTTTTCTTTTTTTTAAGTGAAATCTCTCTTTTTAACGTGAAGTATTTATAACTGTCAGTGACTTACCTGAATTAGATAGCAGTCAGGATTCCTAAAGAGTGAACAAGACCAATGTGTAAATATAATCAGCTTATGATGTGGTGCTCATCCTCCCAGAGCCAAATAAAAACTACAGTCCTCAACATCATGTTGCCATTAATTGGATAATTTACTGACATTTATACAATAATGAGAATGATTTTCTTCTCAACTGGAGCCAGGTCTAAACCAAAGACAGTGGTGATCATCATGTTCTCAGGTGGGTCGGCATTTCAGGGTGATGTGGTTGAATATGAAAATCTTAGAAATTCATAAACTTGCTCAGCCAATGAAAAAATGTGTTTTCCATTTAACAGGTTTGTAAATCGGGGATAATACACAAAAGGGTACACAGCTAATTGTTTTTTGTTGTTGTTTTAATGCATGCACAAAATGCCTGCATGTCAAATAACACTGACGTCTAGGGAGGTAGTTGTAAATGGATGTACTTAGTCATATGAATATTCAAAGCGCTTGTAACACTACATGTCTCATTCACCCATTCCAAGCATACTTGGTGCTAAGTAAGCCACTAACATTCACAAACCCGATAGGCACATCGGGAGGCAAGTACGGTTCAGTGTGTTGCCCAAGGACACTTCGACTTGTAATAAAGGGGAATCGAGCCGCCGACCTCCTGTTCAGTAGACGACTGCTCTATCCACTGAGCTACAGCCGCTGTACCCTTAATTAACAATGTAGCTCTTTACATGTTGTTCTGTGTATCTGGTCCTGATTATCTATTGAGTATTATTGCGATTATTTATTTAAAGGAGCTAAAAGCAAAATTTTTTGCCGCTAGGTGGCGCACTGTGGAGCCGTCTTAAACCAAAACAAAGCTTGTGACAATCAATGCCTCTCTACCTCTCCCCCAACCGAAAAACCACACCTCTGTTTTTTTTTATTTTTAAAAAAGAGGAAAAACTCCTCTTCGCCTCATACAGTTTTACTTTATTTTTTTAATTTTAAACGGAGAGCATATTTAAAATTATATAGGCACAATTTGACACAATATAATTAAATATTTTCTAAAACTATTGCAAATGTGACTAGTTCAAGATGGGTTCTGCTTGTCTCTTCCATCTTGAGTGCTGGTGCTGCGTTGCCCTGTGGTGCTGTTTATAAGGACGGGGATGCGTGTTCGTACATGGACGTACATGGACGTGCTGCCGGTCCGGCTAGTATTGCCATACAAGGTCTCTGCTGACATTTCTGGCATTCTAGTGTTGTTAAAGAAAAGGTGATGCATCCAAGTTTTTGTTTATTTTTTTTTTTCTTCTGAGAACCACAGCACATTAAATCTGCTATGTGAAAGGATTTTTAGAATTTATCTTTTGGTAGCTGAGTTTGTCTTCACATTTTTGTCTGTAACTTCAATAGGAAGATGATGTTGCTTAGAGATTAAACTGAGAGGGATGTTTGTTTGGCAGATATTTTTATTGCGTCTTTTTACAGCCTCAGGTAAAAACAAAGGCTGGAAACCATGTGTGGAGTGCAGATCTTGAAATATACCTTGGAGTAGAGGCATGATTGATGTGAAGATCAGACATAATCTGTTTGATCTTTATATCAGGACTTCACCAGATCAGACTTCAGTCAATATCAGTCGGTCTCAGTCCAGATGAAAGGCATGACAGGCTGGTAGGATGATACAAAAAAACCCCACATTTTGTATAAAATGGGAAAATAATGGGTTTATGTAAATATTTACCTATTGTTGTAACGACAGGGTCATCATAATACAGTAATAAATAAGACCTTTAGTTACTCAGACTGTAGCAAATACAACATTGAGATGGTCTATTCTTGGATGAGTCTTTCTAGATACATTGAAGCTTTTCTGCAATATGTTTTTCTTAATGTGAAGTCTGTTTGTATCTTTTTCAAATACATTTTCACACATTCTTTTATCTTTTATTGTTTCTGATCTCAGCAAGGGAATCACCGTCAAGAAGGTCAAAATCTCATAAATGACAATGGTAAAACAGCAAGTTTTTCGCAGGTTGTGTCTGATCGTTACTGTACATGTTTCCTCACAAATTATTTTATAGTCTCTTCTCACATAGAGAAAATTATTATCTACAGATATATTTATGTGAAAAATGTTCACATATTGATTTGATTATGAAAATATGTACAAATAGCCTACTTTCAAAACCTAATGTACCAGTATAATATGTATGTAAAATTGATTTAGTTTGTAGTTCTCTCAGACCTGAAGTCACACTTTATTTCACTGACTGGCAGAACAAATTAAAAAGGCTTTGACTTTTGCTTTGGCTTTTATTGATGGTGATTGTATACTCTATATTTGTTTTACCCTCTCACACCTCATTTCATACTTCATTTATCATATATCACACTGTACTGTTTTGAGTATTGCCAAGACATCATCATAATGCTTTGGTACCTTTATGGATTAATTGTTTGATATTTACTTTCAGAATTATTAGAACAGTTCTGGATACTCAGTGATTAGCTTGGACCTGTGTCTGTATATAAAGATGACAGGACTGACCCCCTGGCAGTATTAGTCATTAAACAGTTTTTGATGGAACAGTATTTTCATGATTATTAAACAGGGTCTGTGTGCAGCAGCATTGTTTGAAAATATGCATTGTCCCTGATTGCTGCATATATGCAGAAAATACAAAAAAAAGTTAAATAATACTCTGCTTAATACACCTGCCCACCATATTTCCCTCAAGATCCCATAGTGGATACAAAAATATTACAAGCTAGGACATTTACTTTGTTTTTCCTTCTACTTAGTCAAGTCAAATGACAAATGACAAAATTTACAGTTTACATTTGTTTTTTAATAGATGTTTGTGTTTCTGTGCTGAATATTTTGCTGTGTTGTGATCTCTGTACCATGCATGGGCCTATGTCTTATGTGATGTGCAACAGAAGGTTCAATAGATTTTTTTTCCGTTGTTTTAAGAAATACAGATCGTAAAACAATTTGTGAGCATGTATCTCCTTTTCTATTAGTATTGTGAGCAACGGTCTTATGAGCAATTGTCTGCACACTGTGTCAGACCAAGCAGCAACCTTTTTTGCAGTTCCCTCCTCATCAGCTAAGGGCTGGCGGGAAAAAACTAATCAATTTCCCATTGGCTCCAATGTTAAGAGGGCCAACTTTAAAGCAGCATTAAACATGTTTACAGCCTGGTTAAAAAAAACATTTTCGATTGTCCATTGTTAGGTTTACCTTCATGACAACTGTGGAAGGAGTGAAAATTCTAACTTCTCCGTTTAGATGTTATTTGATCCTAAAATTCCTCATTAATTGTAGGCATGTCCTTTTAATTGACAAGTGCCATATATCCGGAAAACGTGGCCTAGCGTAGCACAACCGCAGTTTGTAACTGGCTAACAGCGCTTCGTATCTTCGTACCGCCTACCTCCGTTAGCTGGTTAGCTCCCGTTAGCTCCCGTTAGCGCCCATTAGACCTGCTGAAAAAAACAATAGAATACCATTAGAAAAAACAGGAATCAGGAAAAGGATTATAATGGTCTAATGGGAATTGAGACACCAGTAGAAACCATTAGAAGAAACCATTAGGAAAAACCATTATAAACTATTAGGATTTTATACCATTAGAAACCATTAGGATTTTATACCATTAGAAACCATTAGGATTTTTTACCATTAGAAACCATTAGGATTTTATACCATTAGAAACCATTAGATTTTAAACCATTGGAAACCATTAGGATTTTTTACCATTAGAAACCATTAGGATTTTATACCATTAGAAACCATTAGGATTTTAAACCATTAGGAACCATTAGGATTTTAAACCATTAGAATCTTACTGGTCCAGGTAGCTATTTTTTTCAATTGGAAGCCAGAACCATTGGAAAACTGGTCCCATTAGGATCAATACCTATTAGAAAACATACTGAGAACCGTACTGCTGCAACAGAAAATCATAGGAGTCAACATTGGAGAAATCTATACGTGTTATTGTGCATTTATTCGGATATTTTTCCATCCAAAATGGAAGCAGGACATATGGGGCGTGACAACTCATGCAGTTTGTGATTTTAATTAACTTTTTTTCAGAACACATGTATAAACATAAAACTATGGGATGATAAAGACACGGGAACAGCTTCGAGTCCATTTAGTCTTCTGGCTTTCCCTGGAGAGGAACAAAAGAACACAGGAAAAGACAAAATGTTAACAATTTTATCATAGCCTGATAGAAATCTCAAGAACATTTGAGTACTTAAAAGGGAAACTATGGTTTCAAGCCCCCTGGCCCTGTTTTCAATCTACTTTTATCCAGTTGATATCAAATCAAATCAAA
>JAVQJG010265967.1:0-11919 GCA_036024015.1 Craterocephalus amniculus
ATTTTACTATAATTGCAGGTTGAATGTGGAATAAGCCAATCATATTTAATGATTCTGTCGCCTCACTGAGCATAAAATCCAATTAGGAGTATTCAAAGAATGTTTTTCTGTCTGGATACAACACAGCTGCCACTCGCTCCTTCTCTGATGCTCTCAGTTCAGTCTTATCTGTGAAAGATGGAAAGCTAGAAACTGTTTGAAATGTCTATTTCTATAATCTATAAAAATGAAAAACAATGATCATATCGCAATTTATCACCTTCAAGTAATAAGCAATAATATGACTAAAAAATATATGCGTTGCTAATAAGAAAATTGGGGGAAAAGAAAAATCCAATTTCTTTTATCCACCATGGTAAAAAGAAAACAAGGCAAATAAAAAAAAGTGAAGCCAAAATCATGAATTTGGATCCCCCTCACTATGGATTGCTTGGATGAATGAGTTATCCTTACATGCCATGGAGATGGTGTCCCCTAGTTTACAATACTTGCCTTTGTAAATAAAACAGTGTCATCGGAGAGTCATGAAGTTGTAAATAGTTGGTCTGAGATGAAAAAGCTGTATTATTCATAATAATTCAAAGACCAGACCCTTGTATCTGTCCAAAGGCGTCTGATTGGACCCTCCTTTGGAACAGCCTCCTGATCTACTATTAACAGATATTTAAGACATTTTGCATTATTGGCTAATAACTGCATTTAACTCCTTGGTATGTTTTTTGTATCCTTGATGTTTTTTTTTATTAAGTAGGCTTAAGTCAGTTATTTTGTGTTGCTTTTAATCTTAACTTTTATTGTGCATCTCCAATGGTTATAAAATGGTTGCTGTTAAAAGCACAAAAAATAATAGTACATAAAAGGGAAAGAAAGATACTTCATTTCATTTCTTCATTTCTTTTAAAGAGAAAAACAACTTGTGAGTAATTGCACTTTGAATTGCTACAATCTTCTCTCCCCGTCTGAATAAGATTTTGCTGGTTTATGATTATTTATTGTTTTAATTGTGTTTTCTCTAAAGTTTGTTTTGAGACATTTACCTGCTGATTGTGTCTCAGTTGATTACGAGTTACTGTGTTTCTCCTGCTCGTCCATTACAACACTCTCATGATGTAACACATCATCTTAATAGCGGCATTTTGGTCAGCTTTGGTTGTTTTAATTATTCTTCATAAATAAATTTGACTTGACAATTGCCTGAAATTACTTCATGTAAAAAGTACAAATGTTTCAACCAAAAAGATGTATCAGTAGACTCTGGAATGAAACCATGTTTTTACATCTCAATTCTGTCATTTTAGTGCAAACAAACAAAACAAAGTCTGAATCAAAAGTGATTTGTGTGTAACTATACCGCTGAACATTTTTCCTCTGAGAGATTGAGAATGAGGGTCTGTCTCAGAAAGTTTACCTCTGTACATGTATGCATGTATGTAATGTATATATATATATATATATATATATATGTTCTTTTTATTTGATCTGGTTCCAGCAGTGGAAGTTATGCACAGAGGGTAAAACCCCTTTTGTTTGACAGCTTAGACAAATTAGTCTGGTGCTGCAGACACATTCTTAATTATCCAGAAGGACATCAGTCAGATGATTTTCTCCTGTCTGTGAGGAAGCTGAATCACTGTCATACCACCTACCACTACATGCTGCTGTTTTTCCCCTGAACTTGTCACTACTTGTCCTTAATTTAACTTCACACACAGTGAGCAACAGTGTGTGTGAGTGTGTGAAAGAGGGGTAAAAATGAAAAAGCGCATTCCCATGCTTCTGTCTGGGCTGTTAGAGTCTGCATGTCCATGTGTTTGTCTTTGCATTCTGTGTATACGTATGTGTGTGTGTCAACACAGCACACCACCAACCACAGGAAGAGTGGGAGAAGGAGAGGAGAGGTGGACCACGGAGCGGTTAACCTCATGACATCACATGCTCTGCGATGATTGGCTGCTGCTGGCGGCTGGAGGGTTTATAAGCCAAGCAGGAGCCTCGTTTCCAGCAGCAGCATCACTGAGCAGTGAACAACATTCAGAGAAACGCAGGAGATAAAGACAAACTACGTCTGTGTGTTTCTGCTGCGGCCGCTGAGAGCTTCCTTCAACTCCAAACAAGGTCAGAATGCATCCATGGCACACTAAATGTTACGTGTTGGGTATAAAGTGTTGGTGTCTCTCCACACCCCTGCTTGTCTGAGAGGTAACTAAAGTTCATTACAAGCTGCTGGAAACTTGCTTTATTTCTTTTAGCTGATAGGTTGAAATATTCTTGAATTTTCATTGTCAAATGTTGCATCCACAGCTGCATAAAACAAAGTTTTGATTGAATGGAAAGCTTTTGGATACAAAATGAAGCGATATAAGAACAATAACAGGCTCCTAACTGGAAACGGATAATTTCCAGATTCACAACTGTGTGTCTTTCGACAAAAGTCTATAAAACATGCCAACAGCTAATTATCAGTGCTGCATTCACTTGCAGTTCCAGTGGGATAATTTATGCAGTTATGTTATCTAGTCCTCACTCCTGAGAGATTTCTTCTTGCAACATTATGAACGTAGTAGATAAAAACAAAATTCCTTTTTAGCTTTTCTTGAAGGCCAAAATATCTCACTAAAAACAAATTAAACAGCTTCACATTTACTTTGACAAAAAATATTGAAAACTAAAAGTCGAACTGAAGATGGTGGAGACGTCTGTAGAAAATATTTTACAGTTTCTAAAAGTTATTTACAAATTGATTTACTGTTTGCATATTATTGTTTTTATTGGTCTATACATGTCTGACAGTATAGTAGATGCATGGAGACAGAAAACTAGCCTAAATAATGTGTCACGTCACCAGAACCAGTATGAACTCACCACACAAAACCCACTCAGGCGAACTCCATCTCAAGATTCTTTTTCAAAGCGTCAGCTCAGTAAAATCTACAATTTACCTAGAATAATCAATTGCCTAAGCACTTACAGTTCCTCAGTCTACAACTAGCAGCATGATAGATGTTTTGTGCCCACATCGGAGGCCTTCCATCACCTTTAGGCTGAGGGAAATTTTGGGGTTTTTCACTGGACTTAGCTTGGTATCCCTACCTTGTCTAAACCTGGGATACTTGCTTGCCTAAGCTTTTATATTCAAATAAAATGTATCAATTAACTTTAACTTATACTACCTTCATATGTGTACAAACATAAAAAACCTAAATCTATTTAAACCTAAAATATTTATTTTCTAAAAGGAACAGTTGTACAGTAATTAGCATCTTCAAGATATTTTTAGAATTTCAATGACCTTTATATGTTAGCATGGTTCCAGGTTGAACCCTCAATGTTGAGATATGGATCTTGTGTAAGAATTGTAGTCTGTTTCAGGAGTTCTTTATGAAGAAAAGAATTTACATTACATTACATTACATTAGTGTCATTTAGCTGACGCTTTTATCCAAAGCGACTTACAATTGAGTTTTTACCAGCGGTGCCATCACGGGAGGCAATGAGGGTAAAGTGTCTTGCCCAAGGACACGACAGGAGAGTGAGGTGGGAGTGCCAGGATTGGAACCACCCAACGACCTGCCCTACCACCTGAGCCACCTTTCCCTATTCCCTAATTTCCCTAATTTCCTAAAATGTAAATTTGTTAAGTTTTTTTAAACATTTTTCTGTTGTTATCACTCTTAATAATCGGTGCTTACAACTTAGCTTTGGCTTCTTGTTCGCCATGTGACAAGTAGGAAACTAAATCTAGCTATGTCTGAAGCATACAAATACTGATGGGATCAGACTCCTTGTCTATTTACCCCAGCAGTAAAACATGTTTCCTAAAATATCGTACGTTTTCTTCCCCTCTCAAAGCATAAGCTAGAGCTAATCAGTTGGCAACTTAAGCTCATTTTAACAAAAGACTTAATGTTAACCCCTGCTACCTGCTAACCCTGTCTTTTATTGAAAAGAACTAAATTCCAGATAAGTCACCAATCTTTAAAGTTTCATTGTGTAACTGAGAAATCCTTACTCCTGATTAACCAAAAGACCAAACCATGACCCTCAAGTATTCATAGCTGAGGAGTAGTGAATTATACCTAAATGTAGCGCTTCAGACCTGGTCACATTTAGGATGTGCAAATCTGAACAGACGGTGAAAAATCCTACAACTGTACTTTTGAGGTTGTTTTAACTCTGAAACCCAAACTCAACTCCTAAGCAGCTTCCTGAAGAATGTCCTCAATCACTGGGTCAAACACTAAAAGAGATCCTCACAAATATAGGCATCCAAAAATACTCAGCCATATAGTCTGATGGGCGTCTGTCATGTTTTGCCTGCCCTGTGGCTTTCCAGTTATAACTTCGCGAATTACACACTATAGGAAGAGTCCATCATTAAAGACAGAAGCAGGCATTCAGACTTCTTGTTCGTCCTAGAGCACACAAGAAGCGTGTTGCAACAAAAAAGGACGTATCTTTACTGCTGCCGTTCATATCTTTTAGCTGTTATGAAAAGATAGTTTAAGGATGATCAACATCTGTTACTGTCAACAAATGACACCAAAGGGCCAAAATCAACAATGAATTGAACATATTTACATGATGATCTAGACAATAACTACTTATATCTTTGTTGTGTTAATCCACGAATAGGCCCCAACAATAAACTTATGTTTAGGCAATATAGGATAAAAAGTTTGAGATTATTTAAATGTATTTTTTAGAAACATAATGATCTAAGGTCTGAAACTTAATTCATTTAACACAAAATAACCATGCCATACTTCATTCAAACAGTCGATAAAAATATAGTTAGACTGTAGTAGTTCTAAATGATAGTTTGTTTTTGTCCTTCAGTCTTTGCAGCTAAATGGCCACAAACTAAATTCAGCTCTTTTCAGAATTATACCCATTATTTTCTCACATATTTTGGATCAGAATCAGTCAGAAACCTCCTGACTCACAGTTTAAAGAAACCACACTCCAGATTTTCTGGCTGTGATGACAGAGAAAATGCTTAACGGTATTGAATCGGAAATATAAAACTGCTCATTTAGCTCTGTAATTAAGGCCTTAATGGCTTCCTGCGACATACCAAGGCTACTTAACGATCATGTGACCATGCAGCCTCCATCTTTAGGAAGGAATCTTGGTGAGAGACGTGAGCCTGTGTTAAGTTTGACATGTCATTGTGTTTCTTGTGAAGTTATTGCCTTCAGCCACTTATTTTGGTGCCGAACAAGCGGTGCGAATTGTCATTATGTGTTATTGTTTCATTTTATCATTCAGTGTCTGACTTTACGACTTTAACCTGAGTGTTTTCTCTTCAGTCTAGGTGCAAAACTGTGACACAATGAAAGTGGCTGTCGTTTTTGTTCTGCTCTTTGCCACAGTTCTCTGTCGGCCGGTGAGACTTCTTTTCCCCTCTTTGGTTTTTTAAGTAAAAAACTTAAACACAATTTTGGAATATTCACTTACTGTGATTTGATTTGGTTTGTTTTTCAGGCAAGAAAAGGTTCAGACAGTAGCTCAGACAGCTCTGAGGAGGTGGTAAGTATCCATAAAGTTATGGGGTGAGAGGGTGGTGACAACAGGAAAAATGGCAAGACTTTAAAGCTGTTGTGTTGTTCACAGGTTAGGCGACCAGCTGCTCCAGTCATCAGAAGACAGCAACTAGTGGTTTCTAAGCCTCGAGTGGCACCTGTGCAGGTATTTATTCCTTTTTTCTAACTTTCTTTTATTGCAGTGTTTTTATATCATCATGTTAAACTCAGTATTGTCTTCATTGTCTATCCCATAATGTCTTTATGATCAGTGGGCGACAGCCTCAGAGCAACAGACCTATGAAACAAACCAAAAATCCCCAATTAAAATGCATGCCAGTGGGCTTTAAATCTACAAACTAAACAGAAGATTAATATAAAATCTGTAAGCCAAGAAGTAAAACCAGTGTTACAAGACAGTCTAGAAGCCAAAAACAGGAAATTCACAGAAAAAAAACAACAATAGATTTGTTTTAAATGAGTTTGCCATACAAAGTATCAGCGATGTCTATGTGGACAGAGGTCAGAGCAGTGGAGTGCAACTAAACTGACCAACAAGTGGACCCACAGACTGATATGCTGATTATTTAGTGATTGCTCAATTCCCAGAAGGCAAAAAAGAAAAGTATTTAGCAAAAGCAAAAAAGAGAAAATTCACTCATTTGAGAAGCTGGAACTATTTTTCACTTAAACCATCATCAGAGTTGTTGACCAATCACCTTCCTGCTCTTTTGAATGGTTATAGTTATGCATAATAAAGGATTCATTCTGAGTAACTATAACTCATAATTACTAGACCTTCATTTGTCTGCTGTAGTTCGTAAAATTAAAAGTGACATTTTTACCAGAACCAGTAAACGTACGGCAGCTTTGATTAAATTCTCTGTATCTCTGATGTTTCAGGCCATTGTAGCAGCAGCTGCAGCCGGTTCAGATGAGAGCACAGAGACTTCAGAGGAGGACCAGGTGAGACACGCTTCATGTCCTCTCACTGCGATTCTGAAAAACACTTCTTTCAACTTCCTATTTCAATGCTGTATGCAGGAGGAGGCAGCAGCAGAGGCTCCAGTAGAGGTCAAAGCTGATGGGGCAGAACCAGTTCCCACCACAGACACTGCCTCGGTCGACAGCACAGACAGTGCAGACAGTGATGATGATGACGATGACGCTGATGACGATGATGAAACAGAGGAGAGTGTGAGTATAATGACATTTAGTGGCAATGTAGGATCATGATATTATTGTTAACATAATAGAATATTGTTTTAATGACTGGTGTTTGCACTCGGAGAACCAGGTGGTTATGTGTCTTTACATAATCATCCTGTTCACTGTGAACATCTTGTATAGGTATAACTGGATCGCTGATATTGTCTCTTCACCAGTACAAAATGCATGCAGGAAGGCTAAGCTAGCTCTTTTAGCTACTCTAAGTCTGTGATCTGAAAGATTTGTCTCTACAGTCCAATAGTAACTTTTGAAATGCACATTTTCACAAAATATTTTCTGCACACTTTGTGTAAAACACAGTCTGTGTCCAAGTTGCAGTTTGAGCAAACAATAATGAGCTTCAGAAGAAGGCTAATTTGAAACTTTGTCTCCAGGAGACAGAAGAAGAGGAAGATAATTCCAGTGACTCTGAGTCAGGAGAGTCCTCCACCCTCGCGCCTGTCACTGTCAACCCTGTGGTCGTCACAGACGAGCCCATAGCCGAAACCACCGCAGAAACCATCATCTTGCCTACCATTGTCACTGACACCGACGGAGGACGCGGTGACAGTTTGGGAGGTTACCCCAGTGACTACAAGTCCATTGTCTATGTGGAAGAGAAATCCTACCACAAGATTCCAGTTCCCTACAAGTCCTATGAGTTTGTTAGCACAGGAAAGAAGGTGGCCTACGACATGATGGACGGCAACGAGGTGGAGAAGTCACCAAAAGTCTACAAGGCACAGGTTAGTTTTGTGTTTGAGTTAGGAGAGTCCAGTAGAGAGTGGAGAAAATAAATATATAAATAAGTAATAATGACTCCCACTTAAGTTTTGGCCATTAGATGTACACACAATGTACTCACAAAAAAGAAAATACATCCAGGTCTGAGAAATGATGCAAATAAATAAGTGCTTGAACTGTGTATTCTTCATACCGACCAGCAGAGGGAGACTCTTTCTACGTTTAACTCATGTTTAACCATTTGACCATTTTAGACATGGTCTGCTATTTTTTTTCCTTTTGCTTGGGTTACTATTGTCCCAAAAAAAATAAACTCATCATCACATCTGTCCTCTTGCCTCCAGGCTTTCCAGATCCAATCTGACCTCTTGGAGGAGGACACCAGCACCCCGGAGGTGGAGACTCAGGGCTTGGATGCCTCCTCCAGCTCATCTCAGGACCAGGACATCAGCGCTCGCCAGGCCTCCCTTCCAGAAGAGCCAGAGGACAACACAAGCACCAGTGAAGCCACAACCAACGAGAGCGAAAGCAGCAGTACTCCAGAGGAGGAAGAGGAAGAAGAGAGTGCCAGCACCAACAGTGACAGTGACAGCGCCAGCGCCAGCGAGGAGTCTGAGGATGAGGAGAGTCAGAGCAGCGAGGAGGGCACGGCCACGCCCGGAGCTGCCGACAGCGACTCGGACGAGACTGACAGTGCTGAGAGTGACTCAGATGAGGAGGCGGCAGCACCCGACGCCACTACTGACATGCCAGTGGTAATCACTGCCAAATAAGCCCCACCCACTCAGGAAATGAAGTGGATGACGGTGTCATAATTAAGAGCTGCATCCAGGTCTGAGGACCCCCCCCCCCCATGCCAGTCCCACTGCAGGGTCAAACAGGGAAAACCACAGCTTAATTACTAATGATTTTGGTGTGTCCAGCCAATATTTTTGTTCTGTTCTTGGTTATAATTATGAGAGTCAATGTTTTTTTCATGTGAATTATTTAAATAAACCAATAACTTGTGCATCCTGTGGTTTAGTGGTATTAAAAAAAAATGTCGGGGAGAAGAGGCTTAAAGAGACGACTGCTACCTGCAACAGGAGGTTGACCAACCTCACGATGTTTGCTTCCCCATCCCTTCTTACTGTTACTGCAGGGTACAAAGTAAAACCTGGGAAAGAACAAGCTGAATCCTGATATTTCCATCAGAACATGCATGCATGCATTTAAACATCAATTACAGTTCTATGCAAACTTTTTCTTTTTTTTGGCTTAGGAAATAGAGAAAAGTGCACAGGTATAAATACTCTTAATCGTTTTAAACATGACAGAATTTAAACTTGACTTGAAGCCATGCATTTGCTGCCAGTGTGGCTACGCTTCCTTCCTTGCTGATTTTACATGTTGCTGTGTGGATAAAAGGATGTAAAGGCCCACAACAGAGTTGAGGTCAGGAACAGATCCAGTACATGCACACACCTACACACACACACACACACACATGCAGTACAGTCCTGTCCATTTGCACAGTTCCTACCTACACTACATGTTTGTCCCATGTGGTTTACTGTAATGTAACATATTGTACCATTTCTAAAATATGAATAAAGTTCTTTTTCATATAAAGATATGTTGCTTTTTTATATTTGTCTTTAAGTTGATTTATGAACAAATAGATGTGTGTTTAAATTCAACATAAAAAAGCAAAAAGTCAGAAAACAACAAAATAGAATGAAATCAAGAAAAAAATCAAGAGGCTGACATTTGTTGAGGTCATTTGAAGTGATCACCTCTTTAGATAATGAGGTAATTTTCCAAAATCAGACAGAATCTGGGTTTTAATGCCTGCATGTACTTTAGATCAGTGGTTTGCGACATGGGGTCCAGGTCCCCCTGAGGTCATCCAATAAAGCCCACAGTGGACCCCCAAGTCTCTAACATACAGAGCCACTGTGATTAATGTCACAGTGACATCATAACTGGAAAACATTTTCCATATTTGATATAAAAAGTAAGGCTTCAAGGAAAGAGAGCACACAGCCAGAATCCAGTATTCATGGTGAGAATCTCATGTTCAAAGATGTAAAACCAACCAAAGTTTCACGCTAGGGTGGAGCAGGTGGGCCGTGGCTTTTTAGAAATTCCATGAAGGGGGTTTTCAGGGAGAACAGGTTGGAAACCACTTCCATACATAGAGAAGAAGAGAGATCATTAGAGAATGAAAGATGAATCCAGCTAAAGGCATTAAGACAGATGGACACAGACAGATGGACAGTTTTGTGCATCTCTGGCATTGCATGGATACTTTGTGAAATTTTCACAGAGCCAAAGGCCAAATTATGCTCTTATTTTGCATTGCAATGGTTACATCCACTAGTGGGCAGTGCTGAGTTCAGAGTTCACTCTTGCAATCTGATGTCTGTTTGAGGCACCGGTTGGTAACGTTAAAATGCCAATATAAAGTTGTTTCCACCCACCAAAACGCCACAAACAATCAGCTTTTCGTTTCCATAGATATATTCTTCATACTTGTGCATTTTTTTCCCACTTTTTATGTAAGTACTGAAAGGGAGGAAAACAGGGCATAAGTGTGAGTATTTTTCTGGGTTTATATCAGTTTATCAGATGTGTAAAAAGGCAAAAATGGAATTTGTTTTTGCATCCCAAGACAACTTTGGATGCAAACACAACAAAGACAACAACAAATCCAAATGAAGTTTTGGAGAGAGTCTTTCAAGCCATTTTCCACCTCAAGTTTTTTGATTTCAGTAACTTCTGCCTGATACCACACAATCCCTACCTGACAGTGACGTGTCTTAAAGTTTTTTCATGGGAGGGTTCAGGTAAGAGCAGATCCCAGGAAAGGGGTGGCACATGTGAATGAGACCTGTTGTAAAAAGAATTTAAATTTTACATGATAATTACAACTAAAGAGGGTATCTAATGTAAAAAGTAAAATAATATTAAGAGAAGTAAATACACCAGTAGCAGGCTGAAGCATTGATCCAAGGCAGGATGGATCCATGGTTCCATGATGTTTTCCAGCAGATTCTGAGTCTAGCACGTTCTGAGCCTAGCAGGTACACCTGAAATGGAGACTATTCTCTCTTCTTCAGACTATTCTCTCTAAACCCTTAGGTGTTGTATATATATACTGACTTCTTTCTTTCTTTCTCCTCATCCATTTATCTCCTCCCTCCTTCCTCTCCAGATCAACAGACACTTAAACGCTGAGCTCAGACTGATTACAGGCTTCATGCTGTCAGACTGTGGCTGTGAAGCCCCTCAGGAGGAGAGACGAGACAGATAAAAATGTGTCAGACAAATGCTGCACTCACATTACATTTGAGATCCTCACCCTAAACATCAGCAGACACAGAGTGTTCAAGACAGACGGCCACAGAGGAGCAAAGTATGGTTTCAGTGCATCAGAATGTAGGATGAAACCCGCAGCCAACCTGAATAAGAGTATAAGGAAAGACAGGCTGTTCTTACACAGGCCATTTGTTTGACAATAAGATTGGTTTAAACTGATTGTCTGCGAAGCACGCTGAGATGACGTCATGAATTGGTGCTATAGAGCTAAAGTTGAATTGAATTGAATGGAAATCTGACATTGGCTGGGCTATAAAGTTAAAAGTTAAAAGTCATTCTTACACATCGATCATTGATCCCTTAAATAAGTCAGACACTATGGAGATCAAGATAAAACACCTTATGTTTCTCTTTAATTATTTTAAGAAACAATGCCCTTCTTTTTTTAGAAAGGTTTTTTAAGGTTCTTCATATAATTTATAAATGTCTTAATAGTCTTGAGAATCCAAGAACCTCAGGGCTGCTGAAGTTTTAACATCACTTACTTGTTTTGTGTTTGTGTGTGTCGGTGCACATGTATGATTGTGTGTTAAGTAGATGTACAGTAATGAGTGTGTTTTACTCTACTGGTATGCACTAGTGTGTAAAGGCTTTTACATTTTTTTTACATTCACAAATTGTTTTTATTATTAAAGCACTTTGTGTTGCTTTTTGAATGAAAAGCTCTTCATAAATAAGGCTTCTCTGCTGTGCCTTTAAATGGTGCCTCAAAAATGAATAAAGTTTTACGGAATTTAATAAGTTAATCCCTTAGTCTGGTGGTGGAAAACCGTCTAATTATAGGACTCTGTCTGTAATCGGCCAAAGCAATTGGGCCCCTTGATGCCTGTGGTCCCAAATTTTCTGGCCATTCATGTTTTTTATTTTTTATATGTTGTTTTTATTTTGGTCTTCCAGAAAAACTGCAGTAATGCGCCGTAGCTGGTTTTATCCACTAGATGGGGACAAGTCATACACCATCAATCCATCTATCCCTCTATCCCTCTATCTATCTATCTATCTATCTATCTATCTATCTATCTATCTATCTATCTATCTATCTATCTATCTATCTATCTATCTATCTATCTATCTATCTATCTAT
>JAVQJG010266032.1:0-13734 GCA_036024015.1 Craterocephalus amniculus
TCCTCTAACCTCAGAAATAAACTTGACAGTCTGTCATCAGACTGGAAACCAGTAACTGTAACAGGAGACATGAAGCAGGAATAAAGCAAAATACAGGAAACTAGTGAACACTGCTGTAAACTGTTGTGTGTCTTTGTGTTGAGGTTTGTCTGTGTGCATCAGGGGATCTGTGCACACGTATTTAAGGATTTGTATGCGTAGGAGCCTTTTTGAACACAGCCAGGTAAAACATTTGTGTGTAAAATATTAATCTGTGTGCATTTTTGTAATTTGTGCATGTGTAAATTTATTTTGTGTGTGTAATTGGTAAGTATTTGTGAGTACACTTGAATATGCATTTGCAAGTACCTAAATTTACACATAAAATGGTTTGCACGGTTTACAAATCATGTATTACACATACACAAATGATAAGATACTTTTTTCTCTCCATAGCTAACTGATGAAAAATGACCCAACACGCACAGTAGAGGATGAAATGCAATAAAAGTAAATCCTACCCACTTTTAAACACTGAGATATATCTAATTTACATGTTTTATTATTTTGAGTATGTCAAATGTCCCGTGTTGGACCTCACTGGATTATTCATCTGGATTTTATTACATATTAACTTTTTGATTATTGTTTATACACATTTCACACTTATATTGATTAAAAATTACATTGTGAAAATGTTTATTTAGTTCTGAAACATTTGTTGGACTGGAAATCACAGTGAACACACTGATGTTGAAAGGAAATGAGATATGGGATACCAACCTTTTTTTAGAGACTCCCTCGTCTGTCAAAAGGATGGATGAATGGCTTTCCCAGAGAGCGCAGAGACCATTAATTTCCTGGACTACCATCGGGTATAGTCCCTTTCACATGTAAATGAAATATCCCATTAATATGAACTTGTGAACATGAAAGAAAACAAATGTCAACCGCATCAATTTTTCAGTGTTTGAGTCTAATTTTATGTCTTCTATAAAATCAATTGTCAATGAGCAGCTGCAGCAACACATTCTGAAAGATAAACTTGACTGGAGCAGTGTTCGTGACACGAGAACATTCCCATCGTCCTGACCTCAGTCCATTGAAAGCTACCAGTTCATGTCTATCCATTGGTTTGATATAATTGTATGCTCCTTGTAGTTATGTGGCTCTTGTCAGATTTGTAGTTAGCACGTCGTCCTCAGTTCCTATCAGGTCCTAAAGACGAAGAATCCCTCAGGGCGTGTTTGTTTGTTTTGAGCCATCCATGTGAACCTAGTGCCCTCTGAGTAGCTGGAGGCAGCACAGCAGAGGACTGGCAATCTGGTGACCACAGCACATCAGTAGAAAAACCAGTGGTGATCCACCCTAATCCTTCTAATTGCCTCTTTGGCTCCAACTTAAAAGACCAACCACAAGTGAGGGATTTTTTTTCTCCCTTGGATACCTCTGTTGCATTTGCAAAGAAATCTTCCACAATGGACTTTGTGGTCTGTAACTCTGTGCCGTGGCACTATGCTTCCATGTGGGCACCCTGTCTCAGCCCTCTTTTTTGTTCTGACTTTCACAAGTTTACATAGAGGGATTATTTATGATCACGGTCATGTGTAACTAGCCAAGCGACACTCGGAGAGGCATGCACCATGCATTCAGACACAGAATAAGAGTGAGCTAATGTTTTTACTTCCAATTCCGCTCCAAAATCTACAAGATGATCCATAAAGATTTTTTCTTTTTCTTATAAATCCAGGGCAGGAGGGCTAATAGGCCATGGAAGAAGCTTTAGAAAAGTTTTAAAGCAAAAACAGATACCAAATTAAAGTTCATCATGGTCTGAGAGTGCTTTTCTGGAAACCATGATTTTCCATGAATATTTTCTTTCAGTCCAATTTTCCAGTAAAAAACTTTATCCATAAAGACATTGTGCACACTAATCTGGACCTCACGTTCATATTCTCACTAGATCACAAAGAAGGTGTTGGTTAAATATAATCCAGGTTGTTACACTGAACATAAAACATTAAAAATATGCCTGAATAAATAAATACCTCTTTGTGCCTGAAGTTAAGTTTTGCTTAGTTTTAACAGCTGGCATCAAGGTTTAGTATAAGTTGACTTTACAGTAACTCTGTGGACGTTTTGGTACAGTAGATTCCTTGACTTTTTTCTCTTCCTTGACCCACCAGAACAGAAAACATTTCTGGCGTGGGGGTTCTACTTATTAACATAATAAGCCCTGAGTTAGAAATAAATGCAGATTTTAAAAGAAGAATAAAAGTATGTCTGCAATGGAAGCATGACGAGAGATAAAGACAGACTGCATGGCTCTTTATTCTCAGTAAAGATTTTACTGCTGATTTTATGCATAACTAATGTACGAAGAAAACAGCACTGTTGCTCTTACAGCCAAAAAACGGGCCTAAAGCTGTTTTCTGAGGAGCCAAGCTCAATTTAGGGTGTTGCTGGGGTTGTGGGGTGAAAGGCTGCCTGTTGTGTTGTTATCTGTGCCATTAACTGGCAGCTTTGGGTGGCTTGGACTGTGAAACGTGAAAATAAACACAGCCATGCCAGCTCCCCTGAGTCTTGTAAAATACACCATACACGACACACACAGTCGCAGTAAAAGATTTTTATAATGAAATATAATCCCAGAAATTGTGTTATGTATCCCAGTGGGTTCTGGCTTGGTCATATTCATAAATTTACGTTAGTTAAATAATTAGTAAAAGTTAAATGCTGCCTAAACAAAAGACCTTATACTGGGAACTTTTTACCATTTTGGAACAGAGAGGGGGGAGCTGCTCAAACTCTCTCACCCACATCCTTTGCATGTGCATGTGTATGAATAGAAATGAGGTTAGTGGATACTATCTGGTCCACACACAAAAGCAGTTTAGGGTAATAAAATGTGGCTTGGAGATGCAATGTTCTTTTCTGTCTGGCCTCTGCTGGGCTCCACATAAAACCGCTTATGTTATGATGGCAGGAAATAACGTGCATGGGCTATTATATATTTTAGGTGCTGTTTTGTGTAATATTAGGCTTGGCTTGATGGAATGACAGTGTAAACTTTAGCCTGGCCGTCGGACCTCTGTGTGAGATAGCTGGGTAAATTTAGCAGTTGAGATTGAAAGCTTGATTGAGAAATCAGCACAGCGTACAATTCCAAAGTCAAGTGGTGGTCATTTGAAGGACACGTGGGCGCTCCACCCCCCGCTGTTACCCCCAACACATATAAACAGAGGGCAGAAACCACATGGGGTTGAGAAAGCTAGAAATCACACTGCTCTCGAGCACCACAACCTCACAGGAATGCAAGACATCATAAGGTCAAAAGTTCTCTTCCACGCGGTCTGAAATAAATGTTTCTTCTAGCCACTGTGTTTGCTCCATTGTTAAAGCAAGTACTAAAATTCAATTTAAAAAAAGGTTAATTGCAGTAGGCTTATGTTTTTGGCAAATTTCTACAATGTGAGGAGAAGCGACCAAACTCATTTTTGACGCAATAATGTTACAACATATAGGATTTATTTGTAATAAACAAAGATTAACTGAAAAAACTGTGCTTCCATCTTCACATTCACACTCTGTATCTGAAAACTCTATAATCCGACAATGAAACAATCTTAGCGATGCTTTGCTGTCTGAAGCACAGTTTAAATGAAACTCCATTGATAAATAATTTAGACTTGTAGCCCTTCTGATTCTAAATCATTAGGAAAGAAAATTGTTCTACTGTTAATACTGTTACGTATTGAATTTTGTTGTACTTAATGAGAACTTTGATATCAAAGAGATCAAGACTTTACAGATGTTTTAAAGAGGGGATTGACTTGGAGGGCTCAGTAACACAAAAAGGCCTGCTAGATTATTGAAGTTAATTTAGGTGGTTGTTGAAAAAAAACAAAAACTTTCAACTGCCTATCCAAGCCAAGAACACTGTACATGAATCATGCATATTAACAAGAAAAATTACAAACATTAAACTTAACTGCTAATTAAAATCAAACTTTGCTCGAAAATATGTACAGAAATGTCTGCCCACCTCTGGAACAAGATTCTTTGGTTGAATAAAACCAAGATGAACTTGAACTTGGACTTAGAGGCAGAGAGTAAACAAGGGGTCATAATCTAAAACTTACCACATCATTTGTCAAACGTATTGGAGGCAGTTTGAAGACACAAACTCTTGGAGCTGCCAGTGCAAATGTGCCTTTGATTCTATCGATGATGTGGTTGCAGACGATTCCAGAAGTGAAATGTCATAAATTTCTTTCCGCAACTTCACAGAACAGGTTATTATGACTTTAAACACACAATAAGAGCAAGCCAAAGACTTTATAAGGGAAAGAAATGGAGTTGCCATTTGCATGCTTTTCAGTTGCTCTTTAGCAATGATAAAACAGAAGAAGTGATTGAAGAAGGGCCAAATAAAACATCAGTAAGCCACCTGGGGTCAGGGCAAAGTGTGAAATAATCTTGAAAGACAAAACGTTGACTTTATGCTGATGAACATTTGGTTTATATATCCAGCAGGTTTTATGGGGTCAGCAGAGGGAATGGCGCTCAGCATCCAGTAAATCTGGAAAAGGATATTTTGATACTGTCTGATTCATGATCAGCCCTGATGTTTTACCTTAACCGTGTCATTTATAATGTGTACCACAGCAAAGGAAACTGTGAGTGGAAATGTGGGGAAACATAAAATTATTTTTCAAAGTGAAATGACTTCAAACATGAGTGATCAGCACTATATTGACCTTGGCTCTTCTGTTCGATAGTCATATTTGTCAGTGGTGCACAGAGCGCCATCATTAACCCGTTAAATGCTGCTTGTTGAGTGTGAAGCAACAAATGATTCATAGCCATTTGTCAATGACACAACACGCCTCTACATAGTAAGTTTCAAATACTAATGGACCTTACAGTATTCATCATGCTATCAGACACTGATGGACTCTCTTTATATGGTCTTATAATTTATTGCTTCCCTTCATGCTGTCAGAGTTTTTAGCAGTTATGAAGCAGCTGTAACAGCTCGTGTAATTTATGGCAAGCTCTATTCTTCTGGTTAGATCTGTCTTTCCCCTGCTGATCAGCTAAAACTTGGAGAAAAAAATTGTCAATCTCCAATATTTAATGTCTAGAACTGAACCAAGAAGTCACATCTATAAGCCCACATACCATCAGAAGCACAGAGACCGCAATCTGCCGCAAACAGGCAGTAATACACTCAGACAGTCTTTCAGTTGGCTGAAATAGCCAGGGCCAAATAGGGACTGGTGTATGTTTGCGTATGTGCACATACACACACAATTTCCTATAATTTTCCCTTGCACTGCAATGGGGTTAAATGCCACCCAAACATGCATTGAACTGATTGCCTGCCTGTTATGCTGCCCACAGCCACCCCTCCACCTCTCAAAAATAAAATCTACTAAAAACTGAGAGGGAACCTCCTCGGTGCTGCATGTATCTGTCTAAATTGAAAAAGGCTCATAAGGAGTCAGATGTGAGCTGTATGGTTTCACTATATGGTCTGATGGAATGAAAACCGTTTACATTACAGGACTGTCTCCATGTGTCAAATCCCACATCGTCTCTCATTAGTGTTCCAAATTTGTTGTTGCAAACTGGATTGCATCACATAAGTTCCCTGGAAGAGAGGTAAGAGAAGAATTCAGTCTGTCATCTGAACCCTTAACAAGCCTTCGGCTTGTTTTTAATGCAGGAAAGAAACATAAAAATGCAGTGTGTGTTGCACAGGGAATGTAATGGACCAGGTGTTTTCCCTCTTATGCTGGTACTGCCAAGGCAGTCATAACTGCCAGGGCTCCTAATGTAGGGCAACATGAAAGCTCAGCCTGAAACTAATGAATCATGGTAGTCTGGTCAGGGGTGACATCATTTCTTTTAAGCTTCAGTGGGTCTGGAATGTGACACCCCCTCCTCATCACCCCCCCAAGCCCTTGTTGCACAGAGCTGTGAAATTCATCTGCAGCAGAGACAGCTCGGGTTCACCGAGCAGAACGTCTGAATCTATGTCAAATTTGATATGAGCACAGACTCAAAAGTATAATTTCACTTTAGATACTTTAAGCAGTGAAAGGAAAGAAGTAACGTCTACAATGACGGCATGGTTTTGGTATTTTTCCAGTTTCAATTCACATAGTTGGGCTTTAATCCAGCCTTCAAATTGCAGGGTTGTGCCACAAAAACATGCATGAAGTGAGGTTTTTTTCCCCAATTGTGTCCTGGCCACATTGCACAGTGTTATCACTTAGATCTGACTGAATATGTCCAAATGTGCATTGTTCTTTGTAACAGATGTGAAGCTAAATGTGAGCACCATGATGAATGTATGAGAGCATCGGTGGGATTTATTTTCACGGAAAGACCAGAAGGATTCTTGAGAATGACGTCTTTTCTTACGAACTTCTTCCCCTGTGCCGAGATTGTGACTCAGTGCTGATAAGGATGGATACATTTCCTGCTGGGAGAGCTCTGGTAACAGTCATATATCATAAGTGGAAAAAAAAAACTCTACAGCCTCTCTGTTGCGTGGGACAGACATCTGGTCAGTGAAGTATGGGAGTGGAATGTAGCCAATCATGCATCGCTCCAAGTCTAAACCATCATTCCCAGGAGAGATTGGCTTTTCGGAAATCTAGTATAGATACACATAATGATGGTAATTAAAACACATTTTTGTCCATGCCTGAAATATATGTCCTTATTGTATTGGCTGTTTTACAACCCTGTTACCAAAACGTTGAGACACTTGAAGGAAAAAACAATTTAATCACATCAATTCTATATTCAAATAAACTGTTGAAACACAGAGATTCAGATTTTTGCTATAAAGTTGGGCCTGTAGCATCTTTACTGCTACGTTTCATCACCTATTTTTTAAGAAGACCTAAGAGTTGAAAGTCTCTTGCTGTATTAAATGTGAAGCATAGTCTCCTTTGTTGTATTTATTCATTACAGATTACAAATATCATAGTGGGTGAGCAATGTGGGTGAGCCAGTAATATGCGGTTTGGCATTGTTTCTCTGTAATAAGCAAGGCTTTCTTTTATATCAACCAGCTGGAGACCAGCGTTGCTCCAAAAGCTGCAATATTCATAATGAATGCTTCACAATTGTTGTCAACATGGCATACTGTATTTACCCCATACTGTAGCTTCAGGGATGCTGCTCTTCGAAATGTGCATTGATTTGCCCGATTGACTGTCTTAGCCTGGAATAGGGTGCTCATCATGTCTACTGTCCTTTTAAGTTTTAACTTATAATTTTTTCTGAAGTTACACTCTGCTGCCCTGCAGAGTCATTAAGTACTGTTTCAACCTTGTGGATGATGAAAAGTACAATGTTTTTACTTGAGACAATTATTAAAGTGCATGTGTGTTTCAGAGAATGGACCCCCCCCCCCTCATCTTAGCTGTTGAAAGACTCTACCTCTGTGATGTTACAGATGTTACAGATGTTACTGACCTGCTGGCAACTGACCCAGTAACTTCAAAGATGTTATATCAGCACAACACAACCAAACTTTTTCAAACCTGATGTTAGAAAATTCGAAGTGAGCAAAGACTTCCTATCAAAACAAATTACATTTCTCAGTTCGATATATTTTATACAATGTTTCAAATGATTTATAAATAATTCATTTTTTTTCTCTCATTGCTTAGATGAAAAATAAGTAAGAAGACAGAAACTGAAATAAACTCCTTTCTCCTTAATCTTCCTTTTTTCTCGTGGAGAACGTTTGTTTCTAATCTGTAAAGTGATGATTTGTATGACATATGAAAGCTTCATTCAAACACATGCCGGTTGCACAGCACATAATGAAATGACTAATAAATCTCCAGGGTACAAACTCTGGTGTAGCTCACCTTCTTTGCACCTCTTTAAATGCACTTTGAATCCAGATGAAACCACATTGTGTTTTGTTGAATATGATTTTGTTTGCAATTCAAACTTTCTAATAAAGTATTTTCATGCATCCCAGGTGGGCTCTTTGATCATATTTCCTTTTTTCATCAATTTGATTTAATGTCTTCGTAGAGTGAAACCATTGTGCTTAGTGAAGCAGTCACAAACACCCCAAGGGGCAACTTCTCATATCTGATATTTCTCAGGCTCTCTTTGCACATAATAAATCTGTAGCCAGTCTATCAACATATGTGCATCTTCCAATTCTTGCTAAAAGCAGAAAAAGACTTTCCTTGATTTGTTTTGCTTCCTGACTGGATCCCTGACTAAAGAGCATCAATTAGACATTAAAGTGTCATAAGAAGAAATAGAATGTGATCTCTGGACATGGTTAAATAAGAACGCGGCATTTTCTCATCTAAAATTCTATTTCAATCTTATCTTTACAGATTTCAAAGATTGATGATGATTGAAACTCCAAAATAAATCAAAGTGATTTAAAGCTCAACAGTGAGGGGGAGGCTAAATGTTCATATCTTCCATGTTTTTCTTCAGTTTTAAATGAAATTTCTCAATACAAAATTCTCAATTGAACCAATTTGAATGGAATTTTATAACACATGCTCAGATGGAAGAGCTTCAATAAGTTACTGATGTCCTCCACAAGGTGTCACAATGACCCCGTTTCATTCTGATGCAAGATAATGAGCACACATTTCAGGCAAACTGTAGAAATATGCTTCTTAAACTGCTTGGATTTCAGAAAAAAAAAAACAACTAATTAAAATTATTCATTTTTAATTTCTCAAACTCTCACCCGTCTGAATTATCAGCAGCTGACTGAAGTTGCTATCAACATCATTAACAGCAAAGCAGAATTTCAAATGAATATGAAATATTTGATCACTGAGATGTGAAGCGAATGTGTGCTTGCATCTGTTCCACTCTTCTTCCCTCTTGTGGCAAAAGATGGGACACAAAACAAGTTTGAATGTGAGGCTGACTGAAATTTACAGGCATGTGTGTGAACTCTGCCACTCTTTGCTTTTTGAGCACCAAATTATCTGCATTGAATCTAATCTCTGAAGCAGGAGCATAAATATGGAGTTTTTCTTAACCAAACTCGCTGTTTTATGGAGGAAATAACTCAAACATTTAGCTGTCGTAATATTAAGATTTGTGTAAATACTGATAATAATCACAATGCTAATCATGATAATAATACCGTAAAACAATATTTCAGCTCAGTACAAGAAAGATTCACTCATTTGCGGTGTAAGTGTTTGCTCTTGCACCACAAGGTGTCGTCAGCGAGCTATGAATTGATCATTTTTAACTCAAGGCTGTATCCAAAGGGAAAAAAAAAAAAAAAAAAACTAGTTTAACTCCGCAACTATCTGCTGGCAGTGGCTGTAAGCTGCTAATTGATGTTGTGGGTTTTGGGTTTCTGCGCCATTCACTGGGAGCAAACTGGGTCATAATTTACAAACATCATTTAATAATAATGCCAATTCATTAGTGCAAGACCCAAGCAATCTCTTTCATCAGTAGAATAGAAGAATGCCACTGGGGCTTGAAAGCGGGTCGGGGAAGGGGGTGGTAGCGGTGGGGGGATGGAGCTGGAGTAAACAGCAGTGCACATTCTCTGCCTTAATGTGGCTGCCTGGCAGATTTCTGTGCCTTCACTGAATTTGTGATCAGATATGAGCGTAATTTGCAAAGCATAAGTAAATGTTCCTGAGAAGGCAGAGCAACAATTTGGGAACCGCTTTCTGTTTGACAAAAAACTTATTGACTGGCTCACATCTTTTGCAATAACAAATGCGATTCATATTTCCTTTCTCGAAGGTACAAAAACATCGCCGTTAAGAGAGACGTTGAAAGCGTTGTCAACAAGAATTGTTATTCAGTCCGTCTGGCTTTAGAGATGATCAAAGGAGACTTCACAAGTTGAGGAAGAGGTGGTCATGACAGATACTCGGTTAATCTTCTTAGTATTATAAATTTGAGGACACGCGGGGTTGTATAGATGGCAAAGGCAAAACAGAATGTGAAGGTTTTTTTTATTTCTCTCAATTTAGAACCACAAAATCTCAAATCAGTCCAAGGTAAGGACACTTATGTATGAAAATTACACCCTGAGAGACAACATCAGGTGACACAGCGGTAAATCTGGCTTTCATCCTGCTCCTTCTGTCCAATAAATGCAGGCAGCACAAGCCAAGCTCCAGGCTAACATATTAGTGAACTATCTCTTGGGGACTTCTCATATCAGAGATTATGTGAATGGTAACAAAAAACAAAAAAGCAAAAACAAAACAAGCAAGCAAGAGTGACAGGATACTTTACAAATCTGATGTCAAACACAAATATTTTCTTTCTCTGTTTGTTCAACTTTATTCATAGTAGCTCTGGACTGTGGCTGAGATAAAACAATGAATTTCAGTTTAAATAACCACTGATTATTCTTCATCAGAGACTGGCCTTTTGTAATCTTTATTACTGATTAATAGACTAAATTGAAGCAAGAATAAATGGTAAAGGGAGCATCACCTTCATTGATCAGCATTCTTATTTATTGACAGTGTTAATACAGTCATTCCTAAATCAGAAATAACAAAAGATTATTTTTAATTTTTAGTAATTAATCAAAAAATATTTAAAAATTAAAGGAATATAATTAAATGTATTTCTCCTTCACATTATTGACATTAAGCTTCTTAATTTTCAAGATTCAGAAAGGCAGACTTGTCACTACAATAATTTGTCATAAAAAGCTCAGTTATGCCTGGACTTTTTTCAGAGAACATTAGCTAACAAGTTTACTTTAAGTTTGATCAGAATTCACTCTAATTCAATCCAATTAATAATGCAACTCAGTCATATCCACTATACCAAACCCCTGTTCATTAAATTTAATCTAATTCAGGATAAAAGTGTAATACTATTTGTAAAAAGGAAATCAAATGGATCCAACATGATCTTGTTGCAATGGAATAAATAGTGTGCCAAATGTTTAGGGTTCGCACTACAGGTCAAGTTGTCATCCCTCACAGTACAAAGCATGAAATGTTGAACAAAAGTACAAAAATGCTTCGTAATAACCCACAGCATGACTAAGCATGACTTAAAAGTAACAAAAAGATGGGTGCAAACACTAATCCAGCTTATTGGAAAGTATGTATGAAGCTGTTGGACTGAGGGTCAGTGCAGTTTGTTCTGTACCTATTAACTCATCCTAATGTTCGCCAGCAGCCGCAGCCATTATACTGGTACTGATGATGAGCAGATTGAATTCAGTGCTCATCTCCTGAGCCGCTCTAAAGAGCCGTACAACAAGACAATGGACAAGAAGAATTAATTCAGCTGAGAATAAAAATCTATTCAGCCCCAAACACACCTTTCAATGCCATAGATTAAGTCCCACATATGGAAAAGATTATTATTAACAGTCTGGCCAACATCCGCCTGTTGTGTCTGTGTAGCACAAATTGTATCCAATCAATAAAAACTGGAGAGGAGGCCAAACACACATCGCATCGGAATACATAATGTTTCTGAGACTGCTCAGCTCCTATATTTGTAGGCTGTGCAGTGCACATATTTGGCCAACTGTGACAACTCCCTTAAACCTCCGTCTCCCCGTGAAGCGTGTGACTTTAATTCTCGGTTAGAACTCTGCGACTGCAGGGTTCCACCGGTTCTCTAGTGTATTACGGCCGGCGCACTTGTGTAGGTGACAAAGGCATCAATAGTGGCAGCAGGTGGTATCTGGGTGATAAATTTACAAACAATGTGGGAGGTGAATCATAAATTGAGACATCACCTTTTTCCTCTATGCCTGCAGGCTGTCTCCTGTAGTTCCTTATCTACCACATTCCCATTACATGCTCCCTCTGCGTTTTTTCCTCTCGTGAATCAAAGAAAAGGGTGAGTGAGAGGGACCGATGGAATATGAAAAAACACAAACACACACGCACACACACAAAAGGAAGTGAAAGGACCTAAAATACAGGCATTCCATATCCGAAGCCCTCCCTCCATAAATGCTGTTGTCACTGCCGGGTGCAACAGCAATTAATCTCAGCCAGGGGAGGCAAAGAGGATAGATGCACAAGTACAAAAGCTATCAAGATGACAAGACTTCGTGGTGCAATTTACCAGTTTTCTTTTGCTGTCAGAGATATAAATGACATGCTAAACTTGTTATTGTTTGTTGGGAGCACATTTCCGATACAAGCCCTGCTGTAATTGATTTCTCATTAGGTGTTCTGCAAATAATGAACGGAGTATATTGTACAGTCGCAGCGGAAACACACAAATACGATGGCACGCATTTGTAATATTTGCAGATGTTATTAAACATGACAAATATAGTATGGAGCTTCTCTTGGAGAAACTTAGCCATGAAAATAAGTTTTCATCTAACCTCTGATAGAAAGGGGAAAAAAAGGATGGTAGACTCCTGGAGGTACTTTTTTTCTGCAATAATAAATAACAAAGACAGTAATTTTGCAAGGCCAGCTGAAGCAACGCCACAAAGGCCGGTAAAAGCAGACTTCAAGTGGTTGGCTCTCACACAGAGAGGGTATTGACCAGAGGATGGAGAGCTTTGAAGTAGAGTACTATCTTTATTTTACAACCAAATCCCCACATACAATGACATAAAACTGAAGTTATAATAACAGTAACCATGTAGAGAAAGTGAATGCAAAAAGTTTTCAGAAACTTTCAAATTTTCTGATTTATTTAAAATACATCTTCTTTTTTTCTTGCTGACCAGACTATAGAATAAAATAAATAAAAAATCTACTTTACATAAATATTCAGGCCTTTCTTTACGTGTACGCTACTTCTATCAGCTGCAATGTCACTAAATT
This sequence comes from Craterocephalus amniculus, assembly GCA_036024015.1. Lineage (NCBI taxonomy): Eukaryota > Metazoa > Chordata > Actinopteri > Atheriniformes > Atherinidae > Craterocephalus > Craterocephalus amniculus. The sequence goes on from JAVQJG010266032.1 coordinate 12,798, forward strand.
TGCAAACATCCAAAGAGAAAAGGTGTGCTGAGCTTGTGGGATCAGTTCAAAGAGCACTTGAGAATGACACTGTTGTCAGAAAGAGCTTTAATTCAGTATTAAATGACTTCACAAACAACCTTCTGTAGCTGCACCTTTGCAAGAACAAAGGGCCTCATGCAAGAAGCACTCGTACGAAGAAATTCATTTTTAAACGGCTCGTACGAGAAATTTAGGGGAAAATGCTGCATTCACCAATTTTCTCGTATTTCTATTCTTCCCTCAGGCACGAATGAATTTTACAAGTGCTCCAGACTTGATGTAGTGATACAGAGTCTTGCGCAATTACTCTGCTGTCATCCAAATATATGTTTTTCACTAAGGGATGCATTTATATATATATATATATATACATCTTGTAGCTCTGCAGTTCGAATTATAAATTATGTTACACACAAAATTTATGCATTTATTTTTATTTTTGCATTTATAGCTCTAACAATTTCGTCCCACTGTTTGGCTTTTGCCAGTTTACAAGGGACATTTACGCATTAATCTGACATTAATCATTTATTGGACGTTAATAGCGTTTCTTGAATCTGATGTGGCACACTCGTAAGAGCTCATCGTAGGAGAAGAAGTAAGAGGAAGTCACAACAAGAATACGAAAAGGTTGTTGCATGAAGCCCAATGTCTCTGCTACAAATGTGTGTTGTTATTCTGCCCAGGCTCCTGTATGCCCCCCCAAACAACCCCCTTACAGAACAGTAGAGATGCTCACTTAGAACAGATAAACGGTGGCTTTTGTGTTCATGAAAAAACAGCAAAATGGGTCCTGTCCAAGCGGCAACCTCCCGCTTGGAAACGTGATGCCCATGCGGAAGTGAAAAATATTGCAGTTCCCTCTTCATCCGCTAGGGGCTGGCTCCAAAACAGAGCAGTTTCCCATTGGCTCCCA
>JAVQJG010266034.1:0-20992 GCA_036024015.1 Craterocephalus amniculus
TGCAATGAGCAGTTCTCGCGTTGCTAGTGACAGATCAGTTTGGAGAGCCAGGGAACGTTTTCTTTTTTTCATTATCATATCATAATCCGGGATAATTACGGGAAAATATAAATACGGGATAAAGAGGGGTAAAATACGGTAGTTTCCCGGCCAAAACGGGATACTTGACAGGTCTGGCCTAACACCCCTTCCTTGGACTTTGCTGTTTCTGAGACGATAAAATTGCCAGTTACACTTTCAGACTAAAATCTGAAGGAAAAAATCACAAGTTCAAGGCTCACTGATGTGGCAGATATCACATACAGTACATGTGTCAGTAAATTTGACAATATGTCAGTTTTGAGGGTTAAATCATAGCAGAGACCACTGGACAAGAGTTCCGCCTCCTGATGTTCTAATTGTGCCCTGCCGACGCTCTCCGTCTGATATACAGCTGCACTCACAAGCTTTGAAATGTGAATTCAAAGTGTTGCACTGAAGAAGAGAGAGTAAAATTCTATCACCTTCTGCACTGTGACAGAAGAGCAGAAGGATCCGTGCTGTCCACACAGCAGCACTTTGTGCCGTTCAGGTGGCACAGCTGCAGTAACTGAATAATTGATCTCTCCTTAGCTGTAGCTGTTATTGTAGTCAACATAAATAAAGCTGAGATGGCCATTAATTCATTTGTTTTGGTTACATTTATTTATGCTTTCAATGTTATGAAAAAAGGACTAATGTATGTTTTTGATTTTATGTTTCAGTGAAGATTTAATATTAAATAGCAATGTTTTTCCCTTGATATATAAAATGGATTAGACACGCTTTGGGGTTAGATGCTTAAAATAGTTTATATTTGACAAAAACTCCACTGAATTACTGAAACTACCAAAACTACAAAAAAATATTTTCAAATACTTTACTTTAGCTTGCAGTGGGAGAAAATTTGTTTATTTGAGCTAACCAAGCAAATAAAACGCATTTATCAAATGTTGACTCGTTCTCACATCTACATTTGGAGCTGTGTCTGAGCTGCCCGAATAACATCATACTAAAATACCAACTACTGGAGGGATTTTGAGGTTTTTTATTTTTATTTCAATCTTTTTATGTTAAATGGGGGAAAATCTGAACGGATGATTCCAAACAGAACCAAAATGGCCATTTTAGGGAAATTGCCTGAACTATCTGTATTCTGTTTCATTTGATCATATGTGCTCTTTGCAGAGATAATGTTCACATATTTTTAGGAAAGACTTTTTTATTCTTGCAATGTGCCATCTTTATTCATTCAACAAGAGCACATATGCTTAAATATATTCATGATGCAAGTGTTCCTTTATCTCTGCAACCACAATGTCTGTCTGAATACTTTCAGAGTATATGTTCAGTTCTGAGTATGCAGTTTCGATACAGAGACATAAAAGATAGAGTGTTCAGAGTTGAAAGAGATGCAACTTTTTTTTTCATGCTATTGAAGAACTCAAATTACAGATTAGAGTGTCTTACTTATGCATTCTCTTATCATATCTGGACTACTTTACATCACTGCAACTCAGTATTCAAACTTGGCATGTCTTTCCTGACCCAATAAGCAGGGAATGGTGGAGCAGCAGTGATGGTTAAATGTCTACGACCAGATGCAAAAACACAGGCAGAAAACCAGGATCAATACTGTCCTGATCAGCATGCACTGAGCTTCACATCCAACTTACCTATGTACTGCATTCTTTATAAAAAAAAGGAAAAAAGGCCGTTTTGCTTTGCAGAAAGACTTCTCTCTTGTTAAAAGGTGGATAGTTTCTGAAGGGAATCACTATGAGGTCATGACTGTCCCTGTTTGTAAAAGTCCTGGAAGCTACCCCTTTTAGCAGAGTGAGCAAATTTAAGAGCGAATTCACGGATGGGTTCCTTCAGTCTACACCGATAAGAAAAAGCAATCATCATTTTTAATGAATAACTTTAACATTTCATAATCCTGTTTCATATGTTTCCAGCCATAAACACTTTTGGTTGTCCAGCTTAGAAATGTGTCTGGGCAGTGTGTCTAGAAAATGGCTGTGACATTCTTCAGCACCTCCCTTGGGATACATAACCTGACTTTATGATGGGTGAGTACATGCGTTCATGACTCAGGCAACGTTCGAAACAGATTTAGAGACGGTACGACATGATGTCTGTTTAAAAAAGTCAATAACCGGGCAGCATGTTTAAACAGTGTTTGGACCTGGATAAAATTAAGGTCTGTCATAAAGCTATATGCCCTCAATTTCATATCCATCGTGGGAACATATATTCTTGTTTGATTTCTAGCCATAATTGGATACAGTTACTGCTACAGTATTATTCTTTTTTTGTGTCTAAAAATATTGCTTACATCACAACTAAGAGTTGTGATGTTCACCATCAAGACAGAAGATTGTTTGACTTTCCATCAACTATGTGGATGGAACATGAATTAAAAGAAAAAAAGGAACCAAGGTGATGAACTAAGGGAACCCTCTGACTTAATAAAGCTTAAGAAAAAAATCAATCAACTTGTACAAAGAAAGCAACACCGCTACAGTTGTGAGCCCATAAATTGATGATTAATCTTCAACAGTGATGATCAAGATGGACCCGATGCGGTCTTCTGCTGCTGGAGCCCAACTGCTTCAAGGCTGGACATGCTGTGTGTTCAGAGATGATATTCTGCATATATCTTGGTTTTAAGTAGTGTTTATTGGACTTCCCTATTGCCTATATCGTCTCCACACAGTCTGCCCAGTCTCCTCTGACATCAACAACTGGATATTTTCTTTTCTCCAAACCATTCTCTGTAAACCGTAGAGGTGGTTGTGTGTGAAAATCCCTGTAAATACTCAGACCAACGACCATCTCATGTTCAACTCATTGAAATCCACTTTCTTTCTCATTCTGATACTGGATCTGAACTTCAGGAAGTTGTCTTGACCATGTCTATGTGACTAAATGTAGTCAATAAGTCACTGTCAGGTAATTGGCTGATCAGATATTTGCGTTTTGACCAAAGACTGTAAAATAAATGGTCGAACATTAAAACTAGACAACCCGTAGGTTTCTGATGAGTTGATGAGAAGCTCAATGGGAGGTTCCCACAGCGCCATCTTTGGACCGTCATGAGTCATGTGACTCCCAGAAAACACAAAAATGGCAGATGAGGAGGTGCTGAGAGCGGGCTGTGGGGAGGAATGAGTGACACTCATCAAACTCTGAGCTACAAGCTAACAAAGCTGATGGGAGCTAATTGGCTAACAGAGGAAGATGGGCCAAATATAAGGCACACTGTTAGACTGCTAAAAAACGTGGTATTCTTGGACTAATTTTGTCATTTATTTGAGATCTGTCAATCAAAAGGACGCACCCCTAATTCTAAAGAATTTTATGATTAAATATCATCTAAACAAATCAGTTAATTTTAACTGTGTTGACCTTTTAAACCTTAAATACGTTTTTGAACCAGGCTGTAAACATGTTTAATTCTGCTGTAAAGTTGGCCTTTTTAACTCAATAGGGAATTACTCTGTTTTGCAGCAGCACCTGGAGGAGGAGGGGGGAACTGCAATTTTTGGCACGTCCGCATATGTGTCACGTTTTTAGGCCGGAGGTTTCTGCTTGGTTTTAAAACAATGGATTTTGTTTGTTGCAGAGATTTGCACATTTTGCCTGTCATTTGACAAAAAGCAGCGAGTTTGGATGAGTCCTCAGGGGAATTAAACCACCACTTGCGCCACTTTGATGCAAATGGTGCAAAGCCAAAAGGTTTGATAATGGTTGTTCTGTCTGTATAAATGTGGACAGGTAATGTTTTTGTCCTTTTTGTACGCTGTCAATGATTTACACAACCACCGTGCACTGGACCTAATATGAAACGGTGGTGTAATAGAAAATGAGACATGCTGCCAGGACTGTTACACTTCAGTCTACGTATAGGCCAATATCACCTGAACTGAATTTTACCATATGCTGGCTATGACTCTTTTTATCAATTTCATAGGACTATTTGAATGAAGCTGTCAGGCATATGACGCAAATGACCGATAACTGAGTGCTATCGCTTGAACAGACTGATGAAGCCATTAATGTTGAGAAACCGTCAGACAATGGCTCTAGTATTCTGAAATCCAGACCTCTCCTGCAGAGTCTAAAGTGTCTGAAAACATTCTGTGAAGAGCTTCCTGCAGAGATGGAGCTTTTCTGTTTCACGTCTTCCAGTTTCAGTTGTCGTCCCTTTATGTGCCTGTTTTTTGTGCATGAAGGTGAAGTGATGATTCCTAATGTGAAGCAGATTCCCGTTAGACACAACTATTTATTTTAGTGATAACCGCCTTAAGTCACAGAGAACTTGTAGCTTTATCACGTTATTCTTACATATGGGCACTTTGACTTTATCACAGCTGAACAGCCTATTTTAAAAGAGGTTAACAATATGTTGATTCAATGAACAACAAGCCAATAAGCTCAGTCCAGGTCCAACATGTTGACCAAATATGGTTGCTGTAATAATTATAAGATGCTGTTAATCCTTCAACATCTAGGTTATGTTTCTGTGACCTCAGCTCCATTTATATTATATAAATGTTTCTTAAAATCCTTTTTGTGACAACACTTTGCATTAAGGGTTCTGAAACTTGTTTGGTTTCTCAGCAACCACTAAGGGATGAATCGGGGTTAGCAAATCATGACTATAAGCTTCATGTTCCTCTGAAATTGGAAATCTTAGCCAATATTTACTAAATGATTACTTTATGGTCAGATATTTAGGAATCCTGTCTATGGCCAACTATGATAAAGTGAAGCAGAAGAAATAATGGAAGATTTTTTCAGGCGACATCTCCAAAATGGCCATTTTGGCACAGTTTGGCACCATCTGTTCTCAGTATCCCCCCAGCTGGAGGAGCACAGGTTTTTGAAAGGTTAAAGCTATACATAATGTGACACAGTGACACTGTTTTTCCTTTTCAAGTCTGGCTCAATTTCTGATGTTTTACTTGCTATTTGTGATTTCATATTAATGAAAATGACTAGATTAAAACAGCAGGTGGTATTGTCTCATATTAATTTAAATATTGCAAAAGAATTAGGGATTATTGCAGTATGAATCAGCATGTTGTGTTATGGTCTCATAATCTACACCTTCCATCTGCAGTTGCTGTTGCTGGTAATGGATTCCTGTTTGTTATGGTTCTGTTTGTTTTATGCCCTAACCCAAGAGAGTAATAAGACCCAGGTAAAAAAAACTACTTTTCTTGAAAAAGCTCTGTGCTTCGGTGCAGAAGTTATGGCTAATTAGTGATGCTATCTCACAATGAATACAGGTTGAAAGTTGCATAAATGGATAGCTTCTTTTCATGCTCCATGGATTGGTTATAGTCATTACAAAGAGTAAACAGAAACATCCAAAGCGAGCTCAAACTGTTGTATTTCAATTGCAAGCATATCCTTTAGGTATACAACTTTGCCTTGTTGTTCTGCCCACAGGAGAAATACTAAAACTATGTTGGAAATATTGGAGTTGCTCATGATACAGCTCAAACTTGACTGCCCATGATGCTAATTAGTTTTCTGTTGACTGTTCTCCATCTCTGACTTTCCCCATCTAGATCTCATTATCCTTCTAGCATCCTGGACATCTTCTATGCAAAAAAAGTGCACTTTTAGTTTTCTTGGAAGGTGGGTCAAAGTTGGAGAATATATTAAATGAAAAAAACATTTTCATTTAGAAAACTTGCTGGTGCACGCATATTTAAAAAAAAACAGCTAAATATGGAGCAACGGTATTGTGAGGATTAAGCAAAACAGCAGCTGCACTGTGTGAACTGTCGTTGTGCAGACAGCAGTGTGAAAGAATCTTAAAGGTCAAGAACATCAGCCTTTACTAAGTTCAACAGCAATGTGAAAAACTTCTTTACTTCAGGAGCCTATCAGAAAGAAGTAAGAAAAGAAGAAAGAAATTTAAGTTAAATGTTGGGGAGCACATCAGTCAGAGTTCAGTTAGCCACCACTTCTGCCACACACAGAGTGATAAACAGAAACTTGAGGACACCACGTTATCAGATGGCACTGGAACTGTAACCTCTACAGTCACAAACTTTGTTTTCTTTGACAATTGACATTACCTGAATATTATTACCTTGAGAAAGCACATAAGACCCTTTACCCAACTGCTGCGCAGAGGCCAAGCAACAGCTGTACAGCTGGTAAAGGCAAAAAGGTGAAAAGGCAGAGTGGAGAGAAAGAAGACCGTACGGGAAGTGTAAACAAGTCAAGCTAGAGCTTTACTCCTGTGAACTAAAGCATAAGGTAATTAGGTGTCTAAGGGAGTTCGCAGAAAAGATGCTGTTAGGTTTTACATATGGATGCTGTGTAAAGAATTATTACCTGTTCCTCTGAGTTATCAACAGAACGAAAGAAAAATACTGTAACAACACAGCTGATGTGGTGGTTTGCATCCATGCTGACTCATAAAACATGCAGTTGTGAAAAAATGGGACTCTTCTCCCCAAAAATGACCCATGGGTTGTTTTTAAACAGGTAAAAAATGACCTACAGTTTATACAACCTCCAGCTGCATGTGTGGTCAGAGTACAGAAACATGTCAAATGTAAAAATAGCCTCTATTAACCCAACAGCAGCGCAGTCATTTTTTTCCAACCCATAGCATCGTGGCTTAGATTTCTAACCCTAAACAGTGATGTTATTGCCTCCAGCTCTCTGTATGGTCAGTAGTTTAGAGGTCAAGGTTATGAGTAAACAACCCATGCTGGTCGTGGAGACAGAACCGCAAATACCAAAAGCAAGTGATATACATGTTTAGTAGCCTAATTTATATTTAGGTAGGGTAGGCTGTGGTCTTTAAACCATGCTCAGTTGGTACTTAGGCCCTATTTCCACCAGAGGGTCCAGCTAGGATAGGGCATTTAGTAAAGTTTGCTACACTAAACCCTGTCTGTTTCATTTCCACAACAAATTGTAACTGGTCAGCAGGTACTGGGCAGATATATCAGCTACCATCAGTTAGCTGCCACAGTGATTGCTAATCTTCCTGGTGCCTAGGTAAAATGCAGACAATCAAAAAGTACAGATTTAATGAGAAAAATAATTTTAAAAATAATATAATTGATTTTAATACGTAATGGTGTGATATCATTGCCTAGACACCTTCTTGAGTTATAAAACAAATTGTGACAGAAACCAGACGAGTTTGGTAGACATCCAATTTGCATTCTTTCTTTTTGACATTTGGCTTTAATGAAGTCCAAGTCTGGTTCTTTGATCCAGATCAGTCTTTCTTTGCACATTCAAAGTTCTCCAAATGAAGCGTACTTTTCACACAAAAAGACTTGGTTCTCAATCAAAATGGCTGGCAGGAATGTGCACTTTAATCCCCTTTCTTCCCCATTCTGATTCTCCGTATGTCAGCATGAGTTAATGAAGCTCAATCATCTATGTGCCATTTCTGTTACGGACTGATTTACAGTTTTTAACTAATACCTAATAATACTTACTGAATGAAGTAATAAATGCATAATTTACATTTTAACCACAACACCGTCCAGCCAGATCCGTCAACAACTGCACAGATTAAACATTTTCATGAAAGGACAGTCATAAACAAACATGCACAGCTGGATAAGAGCTGTATGTTGATGCCTCCGAACTGGACTGCTTCGCTTGAATTTGATCTCATTTGGTTTTCTCTGAAGTTGTTGTTCATTTGATACTTGTCGTGCTAAAAGCTTTCGATGCAAACCAAGCGTTCCGCTACCTTATTAACCTGGCACTGTAAACATTTTCAACACACACAAGCACATAATAATTTGGCCACTTTACAAAAACTGGTACAAAGGGAGGAAATAAAGGCCCTTCCACTGACCTACTACCTGCATTGAAGTGTGCACACATAAACACCGAGTATGTGGAGTCAGCAGATTAATTCTCTCTGGTGCACACCTGGCATATCCAGGCTCTCTCTCTCTCACACACACACACACACACACACACACACACACACACACACACACACACATGACTGCTGCACATACTGCTTCACCCTCAGTTTAATTTCTTCTTCTGATCCAGCTTGGCATTTATAAGAATTATTTTAATTACTGAAATCCAGAAACTACGGTTAATTTTTCATGGAACAGATCTTATGAGTCTGTCTGGAAAAGCCTGATAATTACAACAGTGGTGTTAATCGCAGTAATATGAGACCACTGTGTCAGGGGTTTTACCGTTAAGGACAATGTTTCTGTTGTGCTTTCATAAAATTTGTAGCTGTTAATCATAACACACTGTATTGTGTTCACATTGGATATAGTATGATTATGCGCTTTGCTTTGGTAAAAATGAGACCTGAGTTCATTAGAGGCTGTGATCGAAAACATCGATGGCTAAATGAAAATCACTCAGTATCTCATAAACCCCTTTTTTTATTAGCAGTAACATGGTATTATAAAAAAAAGTTCTACAATTTGGATAAAAACAAATAACCTAAGCTAAATCTAGAATAAACTTGGTGAGTTTGCACAAGTTAGTAGGAATTGTGGATACAATTCGTTGTAAGTTATCTAGAGTCTCTGGCAGCCTTGGTGCAGTATGAAAGTGTTTTTATGGCTGTATCATTCCCACACAGAAAACCAGGCAGAGATAACCTGTTCCCTTTCTCAGGGCTACCAACTTCAGTTTGTCTCTTTGAAAGATGCTCCTTCAGTGGTGCCCTGACAAATCAATGGTGGCAATTTTAGAGTCTGACAGCAACAACAACGATTGTGTTGCTGGAGTGTTGTGGACAAGGTGCTTATGAAGTGGCTGAGAGGAAGACTGTGCAAGTGTCAGGACTGACTTTGGCCTGCTTAGCAGAGCAAAGTTTTCAAATTCTTCTCTCTTACTGTTTGTTTTCTTCTGTTTATCCGTGGAACTGCTGCAATCTTTCTGGAATGTTTAATTTGTGGACAGAAGAAACCGATGCAGAGGTCACTTGGATTGCTGTGGATCAGTTTGTTTGAAGGAAAATTAAATGAGCTTGCAAAGAGAAGAACAAAACTGTAGAAAAGCTTAATTTGAATTCAGTAATACTGTTTGGTGCGTTTGTGTGTTCTTGATATGCATGAAAATAATAGTAAAATATGATTTGGAAGGATTGGTGGTATGTATAATATGTTTCGTGAAATCAGTTTAAAGCCATTATTCTAAACTTTGGTAGGATTTAGCTCTTTGCTGGGCCCTATTGTTGGCTAATTCATCACCTGTCATGTGACCTGTTTCTTCTCTGAGCTCTGCAGGAAGTAAAAGTCAGTTTGATGTTAACTCGTGTATCTCCTGCTCTGTCACTTTCTCTCCCTTTGTTCCTTGTTTCCTCCATTATGTCCTTGCATTTCTTTGCTGAATCAGCCCTGGTGGGCGTTAAAAACGTCCAGATTGAAGGTATGCATTTGCTAGCATGTGATGCAGTGCCACAAAGCAAAACGCAGCTGTCACTTGATGCCTCAGGCTGGTTTTGAATCACAGTTTCTCATCCTCTGGATCCTGCAGGATAACGGGAATGGAACCAGGTGTGAAGAGCAAAGCAAGGTTACTGCTACCGGAAAGAAAAAGCTGAAGTGCCTATTTCCTTGCAGACACTAGCTCTGAAATCTCCCTGCTCAAAGAGTCTGAGTACTTCAATCAGTGGAAATACTGAAGCAGCAAAATAAAGCTTTTAGCAAGTAAATAAAGCAATAGAAGCATCATTCTCCCGAAAATATGAAGGGGAAGCGTTGGGTTCCTACTTGAAATTGTAAGGACTGTTGGGTCTGTTTGAAAGTTGTTTGTCAGAAGTGTTTATTTGCTGGGGTGCGCTTGTGTGAGCACATGTGTGATGCGTGGCATGCGGCTACAGAACAATGCTTTCTGTTTGATCATAGATCAGAGGCAATGGATGTCCATCAGGGTTCTGCCATTATTTATTGATGAAACAATAATTTTAGCACGACTCTCCCTCCCCCGCCTTCTCTCACCCCGTATATCACCAAGAAAGCAGAGATCTTTGGCTAACAGATGAGCCCTGAGCTGAGCGCCTGTTTCTCCAGCATCAAACAACAAGGTTATTCAAGGAGAGAAATAGCTCAGCACTGAACACATATAATCATATATGACAGGATGCTCCGCAGGTGAATATGTCTTTCCATACCAAAAACCTTTTTACAAATCAAAGTATTTTTATAGTAACCTTGTTGCAACTATTAGTAAAATACTAAGGCACGATATATAAAGGACCTTCTGTTCCCATTTTAGCCCCATCAGCTGGGCCTGTTTTCTCTTTCAGCTGTCACATCTCATTTAGTGTTATCTGGCCTTCAGCGATGTAGGCACTGGTCTCTCAATGCTCTGTCACCGCTGTTGGGGCTGCTCGGACTTCCACAAGGCAACGATGAGGTCATATTTGTTAAAAAGGAACTTCCTGCACTGGGCAAAGTCAGAAAGGGTGACCCAGTGGATTCCAGGGCTTTTAATTGAAGTGTTGCTGATACATGAGGCTTATTTTAGACATGCTGAAGAGGTTGCTGCAAACATCGCATCTTATTCCTACATGAGCAATGGAAGCTTGACCATTTAGTTCTTGTTTCGAAGCTTCATGAGAAGGTAATCAAACATTAGAGCTGAATATATGCTGTAACTGTAACTTGGTGATGTCTTGTACGGCAATCTGATATTTTTTTTTTTTGTCACTTTCTATATTTACTCAATTGCATAGTTTTGTGTAACCTAAAATACATCAGTAAAAACACCTTGTTTGTTTTGGATCTGAAATATATCAGCTAATTAACAGCCAATCAAATGGCAGCACTGCATTTAGGCAGGTAGTGACGCATGGCCAAGCTGACTTGCTGAAGTTTAAATGGCTTGAGTGTGGCATGGTTGCTGGTCTATTTCAGAAACTTATCTATTTTCATACACATCTCTTGGTTTTTGGAGAATACCCAGCAGTTGGCTGGACGAAAATGTCTTGTTGATGTCAGAGGAGAAATGGCAGACTGGTTAGAGATGATAGAATGCCAACAAGAAGTCCAGTATGACCCACTCAAACTAACAAAACCACCCCATTCAAATTCTAATATTTAGCAGTAAATGATAAAAAACGAAAATTTACTTACTATATCGATTTATCCCAATGTTCTTTGTGCATAAATCTTTTTTACACATCACCTCCCTTCACATAACAGAACCTCACAGTTAAATTGTTGTGATTTATGCCTTCAGTTTTTCAAGCACTGACTGTGACGGCTGCCAGAGTACTGAGCCAATTGCAGAGGTATACGTTGAAGTGGATGCGGTTTGTATTAATGGGCGTTGGTTATGTAATTGACTTTAGAGCAACACAACAAACCACATGTATAAGGGAAGCTGTCATGTTTTCTCCATTTTTACTGAGGAGTATGGTTACTGTTAATTAGGCAGTATGTATCCTGATGTTAATGTGATGATTTAACTGTTATCTACTGTTTATATTGAATTAATTTAAATGTATTCATGGCATGACGTGTGTTACAAGCAAATCATGGCAGCAGCAGGTCCTGTTCTCCCAGAATCATTGTCTATTGTGTTGAGAATGGGTTAAATTCTTCTCATTCAGCACTGATTGTATGATTATATCGTAGAGTGTTAAAAGACTATTCTTTTTTTGCTCAGTAATTTACATAACACCTATCATAGTATAATAAAAATGCTTATTGCTGGCTATCTCTGCACAACATGATAATTTACCTCCCGGAGGAGAACCTGTGATGAAGAGTTACCATGTAGACAAAGGTCAAACTGAAATGCAGTGTTTGTCATAATGATGTGTGAACACTGAAACACTTTGCTTCCACTGTTGTTTATGACCTTTGCAGCTCCAGGTTTTCGGCAATGGAAAGTGACACCGAAGACGGAGTACACAACAACACAGTTTTCTCAACTTCTCCTCTGCTGTCCGTTTTCATAATGCTGAGACATCAGAACAGTGACACGCATGATTTGGGATGTCCCTGAGCTTTCTGAGGAGCTCGAAATGCCATTTTTTTCTGATTGGCAGTGAAAGATGGCTGTGAACATCTGCATGAGTCCTCTCAGCCTTGAAAGAGTCGTAGATCCTAAAGCGCTCTTATGGAAAACAAATAATCTGTCTAAGGATATGGCGTCTTTTTTTTTCTTTGTGGATGAAAATTGAAATTAGATATACAATATTTTAGCACCGAGCTGGTCAAGTCAAAAATAAATACAAGGGAGATGATTTTTATCATTTTTTTCATCTGTTTGTTCCAAACATTGCACAGAAAAGATTAGCCACCTTGATAATACCTACCTTTAAGCTACAGAGCAAAACTTAGAAGCAAGATTCCTCAGTTTATATTTAGTCCACAGATCTAAAATTGACCTCTGGATAGTTGACGCTTAATGTCCTTGCCTTTGTGCTGAACCCTATTGAGCAGCTGATGTTTGATAAGGGAGACATCAGCTGTCAACCTGGTCCGTCTCACTTGTCAGTAAGTAGATTTATTAATCATTTTCGACTCCATATGGGCAGCGGCATCCATTTGGTTGAGGTCTGGGACACCTGCTGCATGGGTCCAATCTCCCTCCTGCAAGCCGAAACCACATGCAGAAGTGCTGTCTGTCAGCACTGCGTTAGAGAGGACATATGTCCATTACCCTTGATCAAAATCTGATGAGATAAAGCTTTCAAAGGATTCTTGGATGCACAGATGAAGAGGCTTTTATTCCTTTGAAAGAAGAATATTGCTGAGGCGAGTGATGTTTGGGAAGGACATCTGAGAAAAATGACAATAACAATTCTGTGTCATAATAATGGACACTGCCTGACTGACAGCAGCCACAGACAGTAATGGCCTTGTTGTGTAATGATGCCTAGTAATAACCAAAACGGTACCCATTACAGGTTAAAGTAAAGTTGCAACAAAAATCCAAAGTCAAGTAATTAAATTGTCTCTGTGAATGAAAAGAAGTACCAATTTGTAAAGTGGTGTGATAAAAGAAAAGGAGGAACTACATGTTCCATGTTAAACAGAAATCACAAGCATTAAGAGAAAAGAAATAATAATTTGTTGTGTTCATAATAATAACCAATTAACCTAAAAAGAAATTAAGACAACATTAAAATTGACATGTTAACAATGCAAGTTTGCAGATACAAAGGAATGTACATCTATTGGCAAAATTCTTTCTTCCATTACTACCAAAAAATACTTGCCACAGAATAAAGGTGAAACAAAAGCATCGTATTTTCCAGAATAAAAGTCACACTTCATAGTAATCTAAATTTTTGTAATAAAAAGAAAAATAATTAAAAGCAAGAGAAATTAAATATGCCATGTAAAATTTATGAGATGCGTGAGACCAGAAATGCTTTTAACATGGATTTAAGTGTCTGTGGATCGAAGAGCTCATGTATGTTTATGTTCTCTGAAAATACCGCAGATGTATTCTGGGCCTAGAAGGATTTACAGACGAGATGGGTTTTAAAATCTATTCTGTGACTGACTGGAAACCAGTGTTGAGACTTGTGTGATATGTACAGATCTCTTAGTGTTGTTTAAAATTCTATCAGCAGCATCTGGATGAGTCACAGATATTTAATGCCGTTTCTAGGAAGTCCTTTTAGAAGACCATAAGAATCCACTGGAGATGAATGCACGGATGAGTTGAGACCAAGGATGATCCAGTTAGTACCTGTAGTCAGTGCATGAGTGACATCAAGCTGAATTTCCCGTTGCAATCTCATTTGCCATTGTTGGCTACCAAGTTACCACTTCCAGCTTTTACCGTGCTGTATCTATTTACCTTTTTTCGCTTTGCTGGAATTAAAATATGGATTTGTTTTACAGCCCTTTTCTTTGCAAATATTCTCATGCATTCTTTATTGGTGCTATATGGTTGAGAAATGTGTGCAAATAAGAATTTACTCTCGTCAACAGTGTATGTGAATAAGGCGTAAATGCTAGTGAATATTTTCTTTGGCTAAAAACAGCTTATCAGCTCAAGCTGTTGAGCACGGTTGTGAGAGTGTGATAGCTTGGGCCAGATTTTAAGCTAAAGGGCTGGGAAAAGCCATTAGCCTCGTTTCCACTGAGGATTACAGGTCAGGTCGGTACGGGTCGGTACAGTCCTGAATGGTCCGGCCCATTCAGAGAAGCGTTTCCACTGAAAGTCGAGCCACCGCCTGCATGCAGGGCTTCCAGCAGGGCTTCATGCTAGCGCGACACCAACACATGTGAAGCTAAAACAACATGAGCTATGTCTCTATAAATGTTTTAATTCCTCACCGCTGCATCAGCTGATTTTACGTGTCTTCAGCTCAAAATGTGGGGGGAAACCTTAAAGCTCCAGAGCTGATCAGACCCTGCTGATGTTTGAAGCCTTTTTTGTTGTTTATTTCCAGTGTGGACCGACTGGAGTTTGTGTCGCGCTGTTTTGTGAGTTGTTTTGTTTTTGTTTCTGTCCGTGAATCAGTGCGTGGTATTGCATGACGCCAGCAGCTCCGCCCAAACCGTACCGTTCCATTTTCGATGGATCCACAACTGAAGGGGGTCCATAAATGGTCCGGAACGGGTCGGTTTAATGGGTCGCTTCCACAATGGAAACACTCAAAATAGCGACCCGACCCGTAGCGACCCGCTCAGTGGAAACGGGGCAATTGTGTGGACCATAGTCTTTTCTATACCAAAATATTCTACGGTAGAGTCGAAATGTAAGGACAGCTGCCCATCAGATAAATCTAATTGGCTGCTGCAATGTAGCCGTAAATCTGCAGTAGAATGATTGATTGAATGTGTTGCAATGGTCAAGTCTGCCTGAAGTGCAGCTCCCCTCACCTCAAGAGAGCATAAATTAATGCACACATACACCAATGAGCTGAATCAACTTTCTCAGCCAAAATTTGCCCTGATACAATTAAACATTTATGGTTATACAGAGCACAGTTGGATTACTACTTGTTATCTCTACTAAAGGTAGTTTTTCTGGTCTGTTTGACCAGAAAATGAACAGTTTATCTATACTTGTTCTTTTCTATCACACTTCATTCACATGCCTACCTCTCAGGTACAACAGAAAGTATATATACTTTATAGAAAATGCTTTAGCATTTTTCCTTTGTTTTGAGTTAAACAACATAGTGTCAGGTATTAGATACTTGATTATATAACAATTATAACACCTTATGTATACTATACTTTGATTATTCACTTCTTCACATTTGATTTTAAAAGCTTAAAACAATAAACTGTATGGATTGTTCAGTATGATTAGATCAGATGGATCGTGTGGAAATAATTAACTGCCATTCAATTAATGTGTAAGACGTTTCTGTTCTTAATGCTGGATACTTATTTAATTTTTTTTTTACATTTCCTTCCGAAGTACAATTTAAAATTAGGGTAAGCAGATTTATAGTGAACCTCAGGGAAAATTAATACATCATGCAGACTTATTCGGTGTCTATAGAGGAGAGTAAGATTTGATGTTTGGGTTGTGTATGTGTGTGTGCATCAGTGTCTGCACTTGCAGTTATTTGGAGAGGTTGGGCTTAAATTACTAGCAGACTGCTTGTGTAAGACTCAAGGGACTTTGAACCAATTCCATCTTATGTAATATGACTGTGGGGAAATCTGGAGTGTCACCCAGTGTTTATGGAAATTATGTTTTGGCAAATAAATTTGCAAAAGTAAGGTTAAAAAATAATGCAAAGGCAGCATAACATGCCATTCCAGAGTGGAGGGTATATATATTCAGGGAATTATGTTGAAAAATAACTCTAAATGTTTTGAGCAGGAAACTAGTCCAGCACTTGGGGTGCCCACGGAAGACCGAACATATGAATAGGCAGTTTGTGAGTGGAGCTAAACAAAAGTGTGCATACAGGAAAACTATATTTTTTCTTTTATATATATCAGAGTAAGACATGCAGTCTCTTTGGAGACTCTTTGGACAAACCATCTCCTTGGAAGTTTTGTCATTTTAGTTTGATTCTTAGTATTTAAATTTTTGTCTCATTATAGACATCAATGCAGTCATGAGTTAAGGACATTTTTGTTGGACATTGTTTGTTTCTGCAGGGTCCTTCTATTAAAGGAGATAGCTAAGTGTTGACATGGAAGAAGTTGGCCCCATTAAGTTCTTGATATCCATTTCAAACCTCTTTTGATGTTTTCTAAGTCAAAATCATTTTTTTTTTCCAGTTTTGGTTCAGCTGATGCTTTAAAGACTTGAGCTTTGTACTTTTCTGTTTTTCCAACAACTCTTATCAAATAACACAAGCGCTTTCTGTTTGTTTGTTTATTCGTTTATTTGTAAGGGACATGTGCAAAAAACATTAAAAAAGATGCTTTGCACCAGATTTAGCCAAGCTAATTTCCATCTGCAGTCCATGTTACTGTGCACCCGATTAAATGGTAGCACTGGATGTATCACTGGGTAACTCTTCTGGACATCAACTGAACATCAAACAACACATTTAGATTTTTAATTCAGACACTTGAGGAACACGTGGGATATTTGGAGGATCATGACATTAAGAGGAACCCATTATTTGCTGGGTCCTGTCCTATAAAACTAGATTTTTTTTGTTTACTTCCTGTAGACGTACATATGTCTCTTCTGCCCCCCCACCACTCAGAACCTTTCTTAACTCCCAGATCTGAAGTGGAATTAAGAAAACGAGTTTTCCATGTCAATTTTAATTCAGAATTAATACTTCCATGTAAACTTGAAGGAAAACATTTTAATCCTGAATTATTTTATTTGGAATGATTAATTCTAAACTAAAGAATATCACATAACCATAGCCAATGAGATGAAATTTCACATGCTGTCCACTGCCAAAAGGAAATTAAAAAATCTTTTTCAACATGCAACAAATTTCTTGGCAAAAAGGGTTCCATTAGTGCCACAGTTGTAATTTGTGCTGTTTAAACATGAGCCCATTGGCATACTAATCCAATAACATGAACATGCTCTTGAGGATATTCATTGCAGGTTTTTTTTTCACAAATAACAAAATGAATCATTGGTCCCCTCACAAAACGATTTAGTGACGTTTGTATTTTTAACCCTTAACATTTCTCTGCAGAACACCTGAAGCCCTCACATCCTGCAGTGAAATGTCATTTTCCAGACAGACATTTGGAGTCCTGAACAGTACATTGGTTTGGCTGTTGCTGGGAAACAAGTTGCTAATGCTGAAATACTGTACTGTTTCTTAGTTAAGTTAAGTGCTTCCGGGGGAGGGGGGTCTATTTGATCTTTACTTGATTGGTGGTATGGGTTGAATAAATGTTCAAAATAAAAGGCTTTGGTGAACAATGAACTTTTCCTGTTGAAGATTGTCCTCCTAAAGCTAATCAGCTCCAAACTGAAGGGTCGGGGCTTACATTTTAGATCCTGAAGAAGATGCTGCAGTTAATGAACATGTCAAACAAGGACTTTGTCCTGATAGACTGGGTGGAAAGTGCTTATCTTTTTGTGTCATTAGGTTTTTTTCTTTTTCTTTAAAGTGTGTTTGGGTAAGAGAGGATACGCCATTATTATATGTATTCTCACCATATCTTTATGCATGTAATGTTAACAAGCAAGGTTGCTGTTTCTGCATAAACAAAGTATCCTAACACTCAAAACTGATTTTGAAAATACATTTCTTGTTGCTGTTGGGACCATTGGCTGGGGCCATGAGAAAACTCTGTGTGGCAATAAAGAGTCAATGAGCTGTTTTTGGAGAGCGATGAGAAACAAATAGCCTGCTAAATGGCAAACTACACCATTAGATGACTCTGTCACTCAACACTATGCATTGTTCAATCCTCTGCAAGATTATTCTTCTTAAAATGTCTACTGCTTAGTGGACTGCAGAAGTTATTGGGCCACGATGAACCAAAATTTCAAATCGTAGAGTACAGAAAAGCTCAGCGGATTGTGCTGGGGAAGAGCTAAATATGCAACAATGAGCTGAATATTAAGGTCATTCAAGACTATATATTCAGTGTTTTATTTTAAGGGAAACATCCTTTTTCTACTGTATATCATAATTGATGTCTTAGGGGGCTGGAGCTTAAGCGGGGAAGCCTAGATTATCCTCTTCCTGGCAATTTGTCCAAGGAGATCCCAAGGCATTCCCAGGTTGGGTGAGAGATGTATAGTCTCTCCTGTGTTCCCTCATGTGGCTCTACTCTGCTCCCAGATGGCCATGCCACTCACCCCTATCTTTAAGGGAGAGCTCAGACGTCTAACCATTTATAAATTTACCATATCCGCTAATTCCAAATCAGAAACACACAAAACCATGATGCCCAACAGAGAAAACTCATCATGGCCGTGTTTGTATCTGTGATTTCATTCTTTTGGTCATTACCCACAGATAGTGACCAAAGCTGAGAGTTAACTGGACGGAAAATCAAGAGCTTTTACATGTTTTCCATGCAAAATGCAGGTGATATAAACTCACCGGCCACTTTATTAGACACACACGTTTACTTAACTCAAATATCTAACCAGCCAATCACATTTCAGCAACCTAGTGCATTTAGGCATGTAGACATGGCAACATGACTTGCTGAAGTCCATATCAAGCATCAAGAGGGGGATGAAAGGGGATTTACGCGATGCTGTACATGGCTTTGTTGTTGGTCTGAGTATTTCAGAAACTGCTGATTTACTGGGAATTTCACACACAACTGTGTCTAGGGTTTACAGAGAATGGTCTGAAGAAGAGAAAACATCCAGTGAGCAGCAGGTGACTGGACCAGATTGACCTATTGATGTCAGAGGAGAATGGGCAGACTCGTTGGTGATGATTGAAAGGCAACGAGAAGTCCAGTTACCAATGGTTCCAACCAAGTTCTGCAGAACATCATCTCTGAACACACATGTCCAGCCTTGCAGCAGATGGGCTCCAGTAGTAGAAGACCACACCCCAGAACTGGACAATGGAAGATGGAAAATGTTGCCCGGTCTGAGTCTCTATTTAAGCTCCGCGTTCCCATGTTAGGGTGGAAACAGTGCTTTGATATTTGATGGAAAAATGTAAAAGCACAAATCCATCCTGCTTTAAATCAAAAGTTTTGGATTGTGATCAACTGATGAGATAGACTTTTTGAGACATGTTTGGACCCTTTAGTCTCAACATGACATTGTTTAAGCAGCACATTGCTGCTGACCATGTCCATCCCTTTCTGAGTACAGTGGAGCATCTTCTGATGCTACTTCCAGCAGGATAATGCCCAATGTCATGAAGCTCAGATAATCTCCAACATGACAATAAGCTCATTGGACTCCAATGGTCTCCACAGCCACCACATCTCAATCCAATATTCCACCTTTTGAGATGAGGATCATCATGGATGCAGCAACTGTGTGATGCTGTCATGTCAATATGGAGCAAAACCTCAGAGGAGTGTTTCCAGCTCTTTGCTGAATCTATGACCTTTATATAGTAGCTCGGAGTGTTTTTTTTTTTTGTTTGTTTCTTTTTTGTTAAGTTTTTGAAGCAGTGTCTCGATCAAACGTTTTAACTTGTTGAATTGTAATAATAATATGGTCTGTGTTATTGATGTCATTCTGGCCCTGCATTAATACCAGATAAGTTTACTGAAGGACCCTATTTCACCAATAGTTTGGTATCCATGTACCTGTGTCTCAAAGATATTTAAGCTTAGTCTAACTCTTGCAAAAGCCTCCTGAACCCGTTCCTGTCAGACTCCAGCACGTGATACATTGTCATCTATAATGTAGTTAATATCGAGACTTGGGGAAATATGTTTTGCCTTTAAAAGTTCTTTTTCTGTCTAATATCAATAGTACACCTGCTTGAAAATGAATTCTTAAGGACAAGATTGTAACACCAGGGTCATTATCTTCATGATGGAGTCAGGTTTCTTCTTACTTTGAGCAATATAGAGTGTGTTCTGCTCCAAACCATCTGTGTGTCGGCAGGGAGGCAGACGGCTGGGCAGGTGGGCGCCAGTGCTCAGGGATCCAGGTGCCCTTGGAGCCAAGAGTGAGCCTGCAGATCACAGCTACTAATTAGTTAGCAAGCCAGAATGCAAGTAAACTCCTGCACCATCTATGCATGTGCACACACACACACACACACACACACATGGATATACAATAATAAAATTAGCAGATAATAAATGTATGCACACCTTCCACCACATGATACTCCATCACTTCTTGTCCAAGCTAAAAACATTACCTGAACACACCTGCATGATTTATACTGTTCAAATCCCCTAAATTAAGCTGAGATCAGAAGCTTAATTACTTATTTTGTTTATCTTTTTACTCAGTCATTAGAGGATTATGACTTTATCTTATAGTAATTTTTCATTGTGTTTGACTAATTCATATTTTGTTTTACTTAGTATTTTATTAACCACTATCTTGTAGCTGTTTGTAGGTAAATTAGTTTTTTTTCCATTCTTTGTTTTTTTTATTTTTACTGAGAAAACATGTGATGGAGAGTGATAAAGATGTTTTTGACTGTGGTTTAATTAATTCTTGTCCAGAATATGGTAGATTGTCGGATAACTGCTGTTCTGGCTGAACAAGCCCCCGTATTGGTTATGAGTAATTATTTAGATGTTTTCATCAACCTCCTTCATATTGTAATGGAGATTTTGATTAGACTGAATTTAGCCACTAGATAGACTTGATTTAGCCACTTGTTAGTGTCTCAAAATGATTTTAGCAGCAAGCCGTGAAAACAGAAAATGACTATATCCAAAAAGACATTTAACCCTGTCACACCAGAAGGAAACTGTGCTGGTTCACGAATCCAACAGTTTGGCTGTTGACTGAAATTCATTCATTCATTCATTCATTGTATATTGATCTACCATCAGCTATCTCATACAACAATGAGTGCTGTTCTTCCTGTGGTCAAGAACATCATTTTCATATCCATTTTACATATGCATTCATCTATACAGCATATTACACAAACAAAACATTCCATAAAAGA
>JAVQJG010266044.1:0-24355 GCA_036024015.1 Craterocephalus amniculus
ATTAAAAAACGAAGCCATTTTCACACCCCAGACTTCCAAGCACATTTTCAGTGAAGTACCCTACCAAAAAAGGTGGATTTAAATGAAAAAGTGTGATTTCTGGGTTATGACACCTTTAAGGATGTTGTGGCGCCTCACTTTTGTTCTTCCTGATAAATGTCTGTGATGCCATCAGGGCAGACAAAACAGATCGGACCCTCAGAACAATAGAGCCAATTATGAAAAAAGAAACAAGTCAGACTGCATGGCAGGCCTGCATTCATCATTCACCTCTGCATCACTTGGATTAAGGCACCGAGAAGGAAAAGGAGGACGCCTTCACTGGGATTAATACATAGTCCTTTAGTTGGTTTGTCTATAGCTGCCATATTTGCTAATTTAATGCAGCTGGCTGTGGGTTTTCTTTTTTTGTGTATTAGAGCCTGTGTCATGGCCTTAAAAGTCTCTTCCTGGAGCATCTCTTCAAGCAGAGACTTTTGCTATTGACTTTTCTATAAACCACCTTACACAAACTGAAAAGGGATTAGCTCAAATAGCAGATAAAGAGTTGCTTATGGAGACAGCTTTGTGGAGTTGAAGTCGATATTTCACAAAATCTTGCACAAGCACACCCCACGTGGGTCGGCGCTGCCATTTTTGAGCATGTCAGACTTGCTGTCAGGTTGCTCCTCGCTTTGTTCGCAGGGATTATTTTGCTGGTTCAAATGACTCAAATCACAACGCTTGCATGATTCGGTTCACTTGGCTTATTATCTTTTTTGAAGGTTCACTGGAAGGTAAACAAGCAGCTTAAGATTTAGTTCGGAAAGGGTGGCACATGTAAGCAGGTAAGGGGCCCTGCGAGGATGGACCACCCGTGAAGGGTGCGGAGCAGCGCAGGCTCAACCCAGTCCCAAGCTGCAGGCCAGATGGACCCATGTTGACAGGTCACTTACTGTCTGCCCTCCATTTCTGTCAAAGGCTAAATGTAGGACAAGGCCCGTACAGTCAAATATTATTGAATGTGATGACCTCGATGACTATTGCTGTTACTTAGATATAGCCTAAGGCTGTGTCATGCTGATCCATGAGGGTGCACCGGCTGTATTTCAGACAGCAGCCCGAGCAGGAGTTTAATTAGGCTTATCATAATGGGCTGCTTGCCTTGATGCGTGTGCTTGGTATTATTTTATTTTAGGTGGTTTACCAGCTCTGGCGGCGGTCTGCTCCCTGGTTTTCTCCAGGTGCTGGTGGGGCTTTTTTTTTGTTGTTATTTATTTCTGTGGTTTGTTTGGCTGTCTGTTGGCCTCTGCAGTTGGGGATTTGGTGTGTTTGCATCCAAGAGTGGTTTTTATGTGTATATGAGCATGTTGGGTGTATATGTTTGTTGGGGGGGGTTGTATTATGCTGGTTGAGGCGGGGTTCTGTTTACAGAGCGGGTCCCAACAGAGCCCACATCTCTGACCCTTACATTCCAAAAGCGCCACTAATCGCCTCCGTCTGCTGTTCCTCATAGAGAAGCCCTTCCTTCATCTCTCATGGTCCCATCTCCCCAGTTTTCTCCTTTAGGTGCCCCCGTTTGTCCCTGTTGTTTCCTCCTGACCACTCATTTTAGCTTACATCTTGGTTTGACACTACTCTAATCAGCAGTTGTGCAATGTAGCTATGTCAATAAATGAGCACCTTCTGCTCCCTTTTCTTTATCCTCGTTTTTTAAAAATCACTTTCTCGAAACGTTTTTCTTTAAATTCTTTCTCTTGCTTGTTGTTCTCCTCTCACAGTGAGCTTTTTCTGGGCTGTGGTCATAGATGTGTAAATTAGAACCAGAAGAGTTTCTCAGAGTGAGGCACACATCCTCTCCTCTTCTTCCTCCCTCCTTTCTTTCTGTCCCTTTTGACTATTTGAAAGCATTCCTGCTTTGAATGTCAGGCCCAGTGAGCAGCACATTTTGGCCCGGCTGTGTGAGCCGACCCATTTTCCTGCCTCCTTTTGGGTCCCCTTTCAGGCCCTCCCGGTCCGCCTCTCTTTTTTTAAGTATGTCTTGGCCAGGTGGAGAGCTTTGCTCACAGCTGCCTGACAGATGATGTTGGAGTCTCTGGAGTGTTTCTGCGTCTTGTTGTGAAAACTGTTTTAATGTAGTTGCAAAGCGTAGCGGTTGACTGCGACACAAGAGCTCGTAGTTTGTAGTTTTGATGGTGCAGATACTCAACAAGTCTGTGTGTAGTTTCTAATGCGCTTGTGTTTTTCACTTTCCGAATGACTCAGAAGTTGTGATGCAACTCCAGATGAAAACTTTTTGTTTGGAAAGATTTGCAAA
This sequence comes from Craterocephalus amniculus, assembly GCA_036024015.1. Taxonomy (NCBI): domain Eukaryota; kingdom Metazoa; phylum Chordata; class Actinopteri; order Atheriniformes; family Atherinidae; genus Craterocephalus; species Craterocephalus amniculus. Next base: position 2,297 of record JAVQJG010266044.1, read on the forward strand.
TTACAGTTTCATATGGTCCATGCTGCATTTAAAGCAAGTTAAACCTTGTGCGAAAATGGGAATACAGCACAAGCCATCTGTATTGGCAGACATCGGGTGATACTTTGCGGCTCAGCACTCCATGAGTCCCATTAGGCTATATGTATTGAAACTGTTCCCTGAAGAAGTCCATGTTCATAATGTATCAGCAGAGTGTTATGGCCTTAATGGAGATCCTATCCATTATCCCTCTGTCATTGTAGCAACATATTGATTACAGAGGGAGAGAGCCACACTGTAGTCAGACTAGAAGTCAGATAGAGGCTGTTAATGGATTGAATGGATGGCAAAGGCCTCTTTCTCTCTCCCTCTTTCTGATAGAAACTGGCCCAATTTCATATAAAAAGAAATCATTATGAAATCATGAATTCAGTCAGCAACATTTTAGAATCCAGAAACTACCATAAAATATTTTCTAAGATACATGAAATGCTTGTCTGACAGGTTTAATAGTTACAAATGATTTTAAACTCTTGTGTTGGATGAGGTTTCATTTAACAACATTTAACATGAACTTCTTTTACTAATTATTTGCCTCATATTTCACAAGGGATGTAACGATACTGTAATGTAATGATTTAAAATCTATTCAAACTGGTTTAAATGGCAATCGACGTAGAAAGAGGAAAATCGATTCACATGCAATGCATCAATACAATTAATGCAGATGACGTTCAAAATGAAAAAGACTTCTTTTGTTCATAAAAAGATTTGCAATAATTTCCATATCTATAATAATTATTTGTTCAGTGTAAAGTTTTGTTAGTATAACAGGCAATGTATTGGCACTGTTTTAAACAACGTAGAAAAAGGCAATTATAAGAAAAAGACAATTAATTTGGCCATAAAATCACAAATATTTATTTTGTTGGAAAAAAATCATAAAAAAATCAAAATCAAGAATTGAATCATGGCTTGAGTGGATTGTTAAATGTATATATGTCACTGATTATGTTTATAAAGTTGTTTAAGGGGGCCACTGTGGCGGGGTGTGTAGCTCTGTTGTCTCACAGGAGGAAGCTTTCCCGTTTGAAACTCACATGTAGCCTTCCTCTATGGAGACTGCCTGTCTCTGGGACGTTTTCTCCAGGTACTCTGAGTTCGTTCCCATAGGTTTGAGTGTGAGTACACATGGCTGTCTCATTTGTCTTCATGTTGGTTTGGTAAGCTCACGACCATCCAGGGTGTACTCTGCTATCCACTCTGACAGCTGGGTTACGCTTCGGTCTCCCTACCGCCATGAAAACGCTGAAGTGGGTATGAATGATGAAAAAAAGAGTTTTCTTTCATGTTGCTGTTCCTGAAGAAATGTATATTCTGTGCACAGAGCACAGCAGTCTTCTGGTGTTTAAACAAAATGCAAGACCATGAACTTCATATTATTTATTACAATTTAATTAAGATTAGATGAAGGCCCAAATAAACATGCAGTAATATTCAAACTGTGTGACTTGCGTTACATGATGTAAAGGTACGAGGCCGCACCAGAAAATCAAAACAGGCGATAAAGAGATGCTTGCAGAAGGTATGCGTGAAGCGGTTCCTGCAGATGTGGTGACGAAGTGAGATGAGTGAGAGATTGGGGTCAGATGAGCGGTGTCTCCTCTCATATCTGTCTTCTTCTCTTTGCTGGCGTCACAGCCTCTGCTATCTGTCTGCAGAGTGTCTCCCTCTCTCCTCCCCTCCCTCACTTCCGGAACATCTCTCTGTTTTGTCTTTCCATCGGGGCAGCTTGACTTTGAATAAAGTTCACCAAAAAACATTTTTGAATCTACTGGACAATTTTTCAAATCCAAATTGAAAGGCATGACTTTTACTGCAGCTATAATCACCCACTGTTCGATGTGTTACTATGCTGTACTGTATCAGTTCTGTGATGTTAAACGAACGGTATGTGTGTTTTGATATGAACTGAATAATACTTACATTCACATTTCTGGCTAAAACTGACACAAAACTGTAGCGGAGGCAAATCTCAGAGGACTTGATAAAACATTTTTTGCATCATGTTTTATTTTCTTGCATTTTATTTGTAAGATCTGACCAACAATGGCATTGAATGTATTTCAATGCCATTGTTGGTGTGTATTCTGTTGTCCCCTTTGGCCTGATTTTAAATGTGTATCCTGTGCACGACTCAGTCACGTAGTCTGAGAGATTCCCTGGCAGGAGGAGTGTTTTGGCCTGGGTGCGTTCCAGCCAACCAGCAGGCCTGGGATGAGAGGGAGAGGCACAGAGGTTAATGATTAGTCCCATGTTCTTGCTGCATTCCATGGGATGACGAGGGGACATGGGATAAGGGACAGAGAGCATGCTGCTCGGGAAGACTTCACATGGTTATTTTGGCTACTTTTTAAGCACGACGCAGGACAAAACTGAAGCAGGAGCGCTCGTTTGTGGGTGGCCACTATTGACACCTTCTCTCTTCTTCCTGTTAAAGTTTTCCACAACTTTCCTCCAATGAACTTTTGCCACCAAACTGTGAGATTGTTTGCTTAAGCGAGGCAGACCTTGACCTTGTTTACTGATTCAGAGCTCTATAATTAGTGACTGACCAGGAAATTTAGAGGGCAAAAGTTAAATGAATGTAGTTGGATTAAAGTATGAGTCACTCATTTTGGCTGGAACAAAGAGTCATTGTTAAACAGTACCTTCCTCTTTGCATAGTGACTTTATTGTCCCTTTAGTCCACTGAAATATGTCCGTGTAACATGGTCTGGAAAACCTATTCTTTCTCCAAGGCCATGCTCATATCTCTGACACGTCCGTTTTGTGTCTGTCAACCCCTCTTCTTCTCACTGCTCCTTCGCTGGAAGCAGCTATGACGGGAATGCTTGATCCCCAGATAACAGCAAATCATGCACCCAATAGAGTGACACATGATATCGCTGCCCGTCTTATTAAGTCCCATCTCATGACAATCTCCTGCAAGTCAGTAAAAGGCCACCTTTTTATGTCACGATTTACCTCTGTCTCTGTTTTTTTGTTGTTGCTCTGTCTGTCTCTTGTGATCTTCGTTGCACAAAGCACATCACAGGCATTCATCAAGTAATCTTTTTGTCTTTATCTCCCTTTTTCTTTTCCCATATCTCATCAGCTTCCATCCCATTTTTTGCGTGTGAACTGAAAGCGGTGACTCCGTACAAGCGAGGTTTTTTCTGCGGAGATTCCAGCATCACATACCCCTTGATAGAGATAGAGGCCATCCCCGACACCCTGCTCATCGCCGGGGGAATCGCCATAACTGGCATAACAGTAAGGCCATGAATCCTGTATAATGTTAGGACTGTGATTTAAAGTCGTCATCACTTAAATACGGTGTAAAGCAAGAGCACCGTGATTGTTCCAGCGTTTCTCATGACAATTAAGTCAACCAGTTTCTTCATTCTTTTTCAGATCGCATTGGGGGAATGCTATCGGGTGCGATTTGGACGCGTATACACACGGGCTTTTGTCCGAAACCGCTATGTGTCGTGCCTGTACAAGGAACTGGGAAGCTTCCTGTTTGGCTGTTGTGTGGGCCAGTCTCTCACCAATATGGCCAAGTTAAGCGTGGGACGCCTGCGACCCAACTTCCTCTCTGTCTGCAACATCACCTATGAATTCATTAACTGCACACCGGGCAGCTACATCTCTCAGGTCACCTGCAGGCAGCCTAACCAGAAGATGGTGGAGGAGGCAAGGTGAGTTCTTTGTGCAAACAAAAGCTTTGGCTCAGAAATTATTTGTTTTCCAAGGGTGGGGTGTATCGCACGTTTACCTCTGTAGTTAATGTGTAACCTGTGGCATCTTTTATCGATCCTCTCTTTCAGGAAGTCCTTTTTTTCCGGCCATGCTTCTTTTGCAATGTACACCATGCTTTATCTGGCAGTAAGTCTCACACAGAAACACATCCAGCATGTAACCTTCAGTTCCACCTGAGCTCACGTTGTGTAATAAAAGTATACACCTAGTACTTTGTTTAAAGTTTTCCGGGAATATTAAAGCTCTCACTTTTTTTCCCCCCTGAGTTATTAAACACAAGAGTTGTCTCTAGAGGCCCGAGGAACACTGTGTGCAGCTATTAACTAACCTAATTAAACATGCGCAAACACACACACACACACACACCGAGACATGTGCTGTTAAATACGTTCGCTCCAGATTGTGAGGGAGGAGATATTTGAGAGTAGCAGTTCCCAGCTTCAAAATGAAAAGACTGGGAGACAGAGAAGATGGTGAGGAGGAGGAGGAGTGGGGTGGAAGAGAATGAGGGAGACTGTTTTCCACAGGGAGCATGAATAGATGAAGAGACTCCACAAACAGAGGAGGCCTTGTTGTGGGTCTCATTTAGTGGAAGGGGTGGAGGGTGGAATATGCCTGCTGAGAGATCGACAGGCTTCTTTCAGCAATAGACACCCCCCCAACTCTTCATTTCCCTCTCTCACCACTCTTCCCAGTGGTCATGGGTGCATTATAATAGAGATGTGACAGTTTGAGGGAGACAAAAGCAGGTTATTATCCAGAAAATATTGACATTCCTTGTGTATTTCCCGTCATTAATTCCTTACAGACAGCTTTCAGGTGACCTAGATATTTTTTTTAGCTCCAGTAAATCCTCCCACTATTTACACTTGACCACTATAGATGTCCAAATGAAAAGCTCCTTTCCAGCAACAGAAAAAGAGACAATAACGAGGACGGTGGGACTGAATTAGAAGAAAAGAGGGGGGAAGAAAAACTAGAAAGAAAACTGAAAGAAAGAAGTGCTCTGAGAGGGCTGCAGTCTTTGTAACTCCCGTTTTTTCCCAGTATTTTCCCCTACACACACACAGCTTCCCACACAGACTTGCTGCAAGCTAATGTCTCAACAGGCCATAGACAGCCTGCAGGGAATGTGTCTAACCTGTAGGTACATGCCACCCGGATGGTGGCCAGCTGCTGGCGCGTAGAGCAGGAGGAGTGACACCTGCCCCCAGTGGAGATAGCAGTAGTAGAGGAGGACCGGGGGAGGAATGTAGGCCACGTGTGTCCCCGGTGGCCGATGGACCCAGACAGACTTCCAACCACCTCATAAAGCTGCCCTTGCATCTGCATCACGCTTGCCCTGTGACCCCATTTTGGCAGCCACAAAATTTCCTTCCATACTGTAACGCTGATGCAGGAGGGGAACGGCCCGGCTTCTCTTTTTTTTTCCATCTGGGAAGCAGATCGCACAGATGCACATGAGTTACTCACAAAGTTTCCCCAAAGTTAATAGATCTTGAGTCATTAGATAATAATTTACACACAAGTATCCACATGCTTAGATTACCGGTGCGCATTAGTAACAGTGTTTATCTTCCACTTCCTCAGTTCTACCTGCAGGCACGCTTGTCGTGGCGAGGAGCTCGGCTGCTGCGCCCGCTGGTGCAGTTCCTCCTTGTGATGATCGCCATCTACACAGGCCTGAGCCGCATCTCCGACTACCGTCATCACCCCACCGACGTCCTCACTGGCTTCATCCAAGGAGGCTTAACAGCTTACTGGGTGGTACGTCAAAATCGCTGTTATGTAAACACGCATGAATAACAGTTATCTGCGCCTTTACCGGATTTGTTTCTGTCTGCACTCTGTTGACTAAGTTCGCTTAAACAATATGCTCTTTCTCCCATTTTTCTCACTCTGTTTATAAACAGGGAATGACTGACAGCATGTGTGGTCTGTGTATATTTCCTGACATTTCTTTTTTTTTTTTCCTGTCTGTGCCTGCAGGCTTTTTACATCTCGTCCATGTTTAAGCCCTGCACCCGTCCAGACCTGTCTCCAACCAGCATGTCCCTGGAGAGTCCGCTGTCCAGCCAGCAGACTGTTTGCTAGCAGGTGTGAACAATTTATTTCAGGAATCAGGAGAAACGAACATGGACTGCGACTCAGATAGTAGCGAGAGAAAACCTTCGTTCACGAGAAAAAGGGAATCGTTGGAAGAGAAGGATGCGACAAAAAGAGTACAATCGAATGCATGCTCACACATGTAAGCATCCTGATCCGCATGCAGACACACGCTCCATTCATCTAACCTATTTACACACTTACACATGTGAATTGCAAGCACATTCGACGGCGTCACACCCGTCCAGTGAAAGAACTAAGCTGCTAATGTTGAAAGTTTCCTGCCCCGCACCCTTCCCCTCCCCTTTTCCGAGTGGAGGCCTTTAGCTTTCAAAGCACAGCTGATCGCTCTTTGGTCTGACAAAATGTCAGCAACCCTTTTTTTTTTTTTTCTTTTTCGCTCCCCCTACCCGAACTGAGACCATAAAACCTCAGAATCAAAAGACGGCTTCGTAGAAAGTGGCAGAACTGGGAGAAATAAGCGAAAAAGCACCGGCTTCAGCTTTTAACCATCTTTACCTCCAGTGCCCTGTTGTGCCACCGCTCTAATCTGATCGCCCTACATCACTAAACTATTACCTGTGTTTAAACAAAGATCTGTGTTCGTGCTGTAATACGATGCTGTTCTTCTCTGTAGAGGAACCAAGGCAGTCGTGGAAGGACCTGGTAACCATCCTTCCTTTTTCTGTACTAACCACTTTGACTGTGTCTCAGAGGTGGAGGTTTGACTGAATTTATATAACCTCTGACTTCTGCCCCTGGACTCCAATCTCTGAGCTGCACCTTGATTTATGCCACTCGGACAGGAGATGCATGGCTGTGACCCAGCTGCCCTCCTGTGCATCATAATTAATAGCACTTGAACATAGTTAATGGAACCTTCTAACTATAATCAATATTATATGTTTGAGTTCAAATAATCAGTGTTTATTTTGTTAATGTCAGACTCACACTATATTTTCTTAAATTTTTTTTTTTTTGTTTTAAAGATAATTATTCAAACTGAATGTAAATAGCTATGGCATTTTATAAACCACACAGAATTTCAAAAGTATTAGTTCCAAGTCTTGGACATTATTTGTTTGTGTAAGTGTATTTCCGGGTCCAGAGAGATTCTGTTGTACCTGTTGTTACTACTAGACTGAGCCACAGATATTATCAGAAAGCTATATTTTTGTGTTCCCAGTTATTGTTATTTGTTTATTGTGTCTGTGAATGCCACGAGGGCAGAAATAACCACTGTACTCAAAAACCAAACCATTAAAGTGAATGTTGAACGTTTTAAACTTTTTCTGGATTTTTTTTGCTGTTGTTGTTTTGTGAGCAGAAAGACAAGTGTTGAATCATTTTTCTGTCTGATATCAGTTGGTGAGTTGAAAAAAAATACAGCAACAAAAACACAATAAGAACAATAACATCCTTGCATAAAACATGCCTACAAAGAGACCTTATTATTTTCCCTTAGGACAGTTTTTTTTAATCACTATTTTTTTCTGCTTTGTTCCCATTTTTGTCTTTTTGCATTTTGAAAAATACTATCTTTTATAAAATATTGTTGTTTCTACTATTTTCATTGTAAAGTTTTGTCTGGTGTTGTTATTTTTTGGGCCTAAGGGAATACATACCCACAAGAAATGCACATACTTAAGTTCCCTATCACACGTCTCATCTTGTTTTTCGTATGTCATTTAGATGTCAGGAATCAAACAGCGGTTCGTTTTTTACCCACAACATCGCGACACGGAACCTGTGAAAGAAAAGAAAGGAAGTCTGGGCTGAAACACAAACAACGGAATTATAAGTGAGATAAGCACACGCTGGGTTTGGAGATTTCTACTCCAGAGGTCTTTTAAGTTTCCTCTATCTGAGCTCTCTCCCTCTCCCATGCACACCCGTTCTTGCTCTACCCCTTTTCTACACTCCTTTTCAAGTGCAGTGGAGCATGAGGGGGGGTGTTTTGGGGGGTCATGCAACCATAGAGATGCTTAGCCCGATACAGGTTGGGACATCTGAGGCATTTTCTTTCATTTTCTGATCTTTTTTCTCAGCGGTCCACTTCCAGGCCCAGAGGAGGGAATGAAAAGCAGGTTAGATTAGACAAAAAGCAAAAAAAGAGAAGGACTCGGTCATGGCTGTGTGACAGCAAAGTAAGGGTAGAATCCGGGAAAGTGATCTGCTAACAACGGGAAAGCGACAGAGCAGCCGCCAGAACCGACTGGGGCAGATAGGGACTGTGAGGCTGGAGGGTGTGGGGTGTCAGGGTGGGGAGGAATGTGATTTCAGTTCTGTTTTTGTTTCATAACATCGTAGGGAAGGAGATGTGTTTCATTCCAGTGAATATGCCTGTGCTTGTGTGACAGGTTCCTGTCTATCTGGGTCTGCCTCAATGCTTGTTTTTGTCTTATGTTTAGCTGTGTGTGAACGAGCCGAGAGAGAGAGGAAGGCTCCGCTGAACTCGGCTTACACACCCTGTCAAACATGACATCTGGTTTACACTGGGGCTGCCGTACTCCTCTCTAAATGGATGACCCCGGCGAAAATGAAAGGAGTCAACAAGCAGAGGCAGATTCTGTGTGTTTAGATTACTGGGGTTGAGTAAGAAGGGCCTCACTATTTACACTGATGTGATAGCGCACACAGTAGCAGAGCTAGCCCGGCGCTGTGGTCATTTCAAATGTGTGGGCTATTTGAACTCTTATCTGAACAGGTGAAAGCCATTCATTTCTGAATGCTTCACAGTGAAAGAAAATGAAGGCAGCATTACTCCCCTCCCATCCCACACATGAAATTTGGGGAATTCCTTGAGGAGATTAGGATTTCGCGAAGCCGGACAGGTGCAGTATTGGCTCGTGCAGATTGAAATCAACACAGATAGCTTTGCTGTGGGAAGCACGTAGCTCGGCTCGGCATCTTTATATGGGACAAATTTGTGCATCCTAAGTGTCTTTTTTGTCTGCTGGTGATACAATCATCCAGGCATTTGTAGATAAATTCTATTTTTAACCCCCCACCTCCCTGCCACCACAACCACCCTCAACAAGATTAAGCAGGTACGGAAAAGATTGAGTAAAATCGTCGCCCCTGTTCACTCACAAAAGCTCTTTGATGAAAATTCAATTCTTTTTTTCCAGAGTTCTCCTCTTACACCGCATATCTTTGTGTATTATTACTAATGGCGGCTGTAAATGGATTCACACATGAGGACAAAAATAAATTTTCCCTGCGTGTGTCTCTGTGGAATTACAGACTTATTCACTGGAACTATGCTGGCCTCTTATCCAGCTGTAGTCCAATTCTTAATAGAATTAAAAAGGATTAATGGCTTCTTTAGCATGCTCAAGTTCAGGCCTGCTCCCACAGACTCACTGCTTTGCATATTTTTAAATCTCCTACCATAATGGCAATCCTGGAGTGCACTAACTGTAGCCATTAGGACTGGAAGTGGGTACTTTGTGTCCTAATATGGGTCTATTAAAAAAAAACATTGGTTTTGCATGTTCCTCCCTCATAAACCATCTTTATGCTGCTTCTTCATTTTCTCTCTGCTCTTTAGGGATTAGGATGTGCTAACTCACAGAGGGAGCAATGAAAATGCCTCCAAAACTGATCTGAAGCGAACAGGCGGGGGACGTACGCTGGTTATACGGACAAAAAAATCACAAGTTACATAGTTACCTACGTGCAGTTCCTCAAATACTCAACGGGGAAGAAGAAAACCTTACCTGTTATCAGCCAAGGACCTACAAAACGATTCACATACAATGCAGCCATTCATTCATTTATCCGTTCCAAACTTGAGAAAACAAATGTGTGGGTGTGTCCAAACCATTGTCTCGCTAGATACAAACACAGAGAGGCTTTATATCTAATAGTTATGTGCTATCTGATAAAGACAGCATCTTTGGCAAAAGATTTGATTTGACAAATATAAACCAGCCAGAACATTAGACTCTAGTAATAAGTGCCTTATTGGAAGAGAACATTTCATAACTTTTATCATTACATGGTTTATAGTCAAATCAATAAACAATAGCAGTATTATAGAAATCAAGTTTTCTTTAAATCTATGAAGAGACTCACACGCAATAAAAATATATTATATACAACTACAGACTTCATATATGTACACTAAGAAATGTATCACAATGAAATAATTTATTGATGTACAAGGTAAATCTTAAACATTTGCATTCACTAATAAGATTGATCATTTTGCTGGAATAATGACATGAACAAAGAAAGGGGATAGGATAAGATCCCTGGACTCTGCAGAGGCAGGAGGTCAGGGAGACTTCTGAACAGCCTCCTGGGGAATTAGGAAAAGGAGAAGATGAAGAGGAAAAGAGCTGCTGAAAAGTCTGTCTGCAGGAAAAATGGCAGGACAAAAGAAAGTTTTAAAGAACAGAGAACAGGCTGATTGGTTCAAAATGGTACAAAGCAAGAAGACCATTAAATCAGCGTAGAGATGATAAAGGAAAGACTGGGACGACTCTGACAGTATAGGAAATGGAACAGGTAATACGTCTTCCTTACTGAAGTGTGATCACAAATCAAAAGGCAGGAGCCCATAAAAAGGGAGTATAACGGCTGTTGCTCAGCAACCATGGGGTGCACCACACCTGTTTTTCACACACACACAAACAACCTGACACAGTGACAATAGTACCAGCTTTGCCACCACAGGTGGTAAACACAAAATAACTTGGAGTTAAATGTTTCTTTAGGGGATATACCAGTGATTCTGCTGCATATTTATTATAAAGCAGCAGAGATTTCACTCCTCTGAACGCATCATGCAACAGAACATTAAGAGATACACATGAGCCACTATTTAGGATCTTAAAGGCCATGTTATTGTCTTTACTTGGGGTGAAAAGGTGATCGGCTTGTTTGATGCAAGAGTAAAGGTTATCTGATAAAACCTGACTCCAATATGTGTTTATATTACACAAATCTTTCAGGACGCGGCGCCAACCTGCAGCTTTCCTTCACAGATTCTCAGACATTGCTCCTGCTCTTCCTCTGAACAGTAAAACAAACCAGGAGAAAACCCATTTAAAAATGCTTTTTACAGACAACTATAAAACTCACAGGTAATGATATTACTTAGAATCATAAGCAAGCTGGACTTTGACATGACATTCTTCACTAAGCAAACTTATTTATCGGGAACTAGACGGGTCACGTTGTCAGCAGAGATACCAAAAGGCTTTGTTTTCGTAGAGCAGCCTGAGTGATAACAGATGTTGAACGTGTCTTTCTACCTGAATGTTTATTTGTGTTTACATTGTGCCATTACTCGCAGCCTGCTGAAGGCAGATTGGAATCCAAAAACACAAAATCATGGGAATAAAAACATTTTACGAGGACCTGTGAGGTGTCTGTGATGACTGCAGGGGAAGAGGTGGGAGGAGGATCCTGGGTTCCAAGGTCAACAAGCTGAACCTCCTGCAACAACACATTCACACGTGCTGGTAATACAATAGTGACATGACTCTTAGCCAGTGTTAGTTCACGTAGGGGGATCATGAAAACACTCCATTTATCACTCTCATTGCTCGAATGGTTGAACGTATACACCGGATCAGACTTATCGAACCAAAGGAGCTGCTCTCACAACCAGCTGTCAGCAGCAGTGTGTAGAAAACATGCTGGAGCAATTAACATCGTTACTCTTTATACGTTCAGTCAGTGTTTTTCTCCTCTGAACAAGAGATTAATGACTTCAAACGTGTGCATGAAGGAACACGACTTCAAAAACTTTTAAGAGGTCATTCAGGATGAGAATCAGTGCTTTTCTTACCCAAACCGGTATAATCTTACATATCCACCTCTGATCCCCTGCATTTCAAACTCGACTGCATGGTGTTGACATGAAACACTTACAAAGACACTTATGAGACATTTACTGTATATTTAACAGGTATTAAGCTGACAAAAAGGAAGAAGGAAAACATATGGCATATGATGATGTCATATCAATGATGTCAACTGAATGAGTGAAAATTAAAAGCCCAAAGTGGTGAGGAAACAACCCTGTTGCAGCCTGCAGAACAGTTAAACACAGTTCCTTTCCTCTGTACTCCACTGTGTGAGTTTGTACATCCTTTTATCCATGTTATGTGCATGTAAGTATGATGATAGCTTTCTGTCATTAAACTACAGCATGTAGCATGCACACAGCTACAACTTTCCTTTTATTTACTGTATTGATATGAATGAGTTGAACTAGTGAGTAATTGATGTGTGTAATGCTGATCCTCTAACATCACTTGCCAAGGAGAGCTTGAACATAATTGGCACACTGAATGCCTTAAGTATAGTACTCAAAGTGGAAGATATAGTATTTAATAGCAACAATGGCTTGTCAAAAGAGCCGTTGTTCACATTTATCCCTTCTTCTTTTCTTATTTGCCCGTTGTCTCATGAAAGTGAATCATTTTTTTTCTGAAAACTTGGACAACAGAACCACTTCTAACAAGGGTTGATGACAGTCAGGCGTTGGAATCGCTCAACAATGTGAGCCTGACAGCTCCGGCTGGATGTCTCTGTCCTTTAATTATGTTCCTTCTTTACATCGGTTTTGGTAACAGATGATGACGGCGGCAGGAAAAAACAGAGAAGGAAACCTCCTGTTGGAAGATAAGGAATAATGGCAGTGACAGGGAGACAATGCCACAACAAAAGCCACACAGTTACCTGTCTAGACGCTGAACATCTGCCCTCAGCTGGAATTATTGCGCCCTGAAAGCGTAATGTGGTTGATCCTAACTTGTTGACAGCACAAATCAGCATCTCAGCAAGGGTCTTTTTTTTTCCTTTTTTCCGCAGATATTTTGACTTTTAACAGCAGGAAAGTCACGAGTGGATCTAATAACCTTTACAATGGCTCTACTCAATTAGTGTGCCCCAGTAATGCAGCAGGGTCCTGAAACTGGGGCATCTAACTGACACACATCCATTGATTATATTAATTATGCTACTTGGTTTCTGTGCTATTATATATCAAAATAACTACCCCCGGTGACACACTGATTTTTTTAATGAGTAATGTATTAATATTTTGGTTTCCTCTCAACATGTTGCAATCCCGCTCCCTTCACCTTTCTCCCCTCACCAGTTTTTCAGGTGAGTTCTGCTCTGATTCACGGCTCAACCAAACTATGTATTTGTTTATCTAACAATAGGGATCAGTCAGGTGTGAACAGCTGTACAAGGGCCGCTGCAACAACACGACATTGATAGGCATGCTTACCTAGCACTTAAAAACAACTAAAACTCACTGTCCACTAAAACTTGTGTCAGATTTTCTGTCAGAGTCGGTTGCAAAAACAGGAAGAACAGCGAAGAGAAAGAGCAGCTTGTAAACAAAATCAGCCAACTGGGTCATTTGGTTTGAATTTCTAACATACTTTCTCATGAATCCACTAAGTGTGCAGCACATGCCAGTGCTTGCAAATCTAATTGTGTGTATCTGAACAAATAGATGTGTTTTCTGAACTGAGTTGCATTGAATGTGCATGGTTGTATGCAGTGCTGCATGTGTGGGTCTTTATTATATTTTTGTGTGTGAGACTACAAAAATAACAAAAAGAAGGATATGAAAAAAAATATCCTGATTGTTTCTGAGGGATTATCCTTCACAATGCATGGCTTCATCAGACTGTAATAAGACACGCTGACTCTGGGTTTGCCCAGCCAAAAAAACTGAGACCTAACCAACAAAATCACAACGGGGGCGAAAAATAAGGAGAGCAGGGAGAAGGATTCAAGCGCATGAGAAACAAAGATGAGACAAAAGCCTGAGAGAGAAAGTGGGAGAGAGCGAAACGTACAGAGAAAGCAAAAGTTGAACCGGAGGCCACGCTTCAAACAGAGAGGTTTGTTTTCTGACAGAGATTCCTCTCAAGAGATTGAGCTGGAAAACAGATTACAGTAATAGCGGCTGTCCAAGTTGCGCAACATGTGCCTCGGCCCCATGTGAGCGAAAGCTGCTGTTAATCATGCTTTCGGTGCTGTCACTTGAATGTATGTCATACTTAAGCAGCTTCACCAAAACTTTATATGACAACACCAACAGACTTTCCGGTAAGAACTGATGTGCCAGTAAACATCTGTCAGATATTTCATGTTTGGTAATAGGGATGAGAGGTGTTTCTCATTGCATTGTTTTATTTGCTTCCTTTTATAGGACTTTCTCAGCAGGATCAGGTTGCTGTGCCCAGACTGCAGCCCCTGGAAAGGGGAGCTGTGGTTTTGGAGGAGGGGGGAGCTGGCTCGCTATGGAAGGGGCTTTAATATGTGTGGACTGCAGGAAATGTAGATGGGTTGGGGTGTGCACTGTATTGTGAGAGGCTCACTGGTTTTTCTGTACTCCAGCCAACAAGAATCCAACTTAAAGATTTATTTCATGTATTGTTTATTTATCAGGATATATACATAGATTGACACTCTCTAGCATATTTCATGTACCTACATGATTGTAGGTATGTTGGTGTTGGCAGGCTTTAGATGTTGGGGATTTGGGGTTTCATGCTAAGCCAACTGGACAGACCAAAGTTCTGTAACAGTCCCAGCTTCTGCTCTTCCACTCAGGATGACAGATTATTCTCATAATCACTTATCTGAAAGGTTCCCCAGCTGATCAGTGTCTACTCTATCTAAGCTTGATGTGAAATGAAAATGGAAAACACGTATAAATTGTAAGAGAAAAATTGTGTAAGCAGAAGGAAAAGCCAAAATACTGACTGTAAGTGTGTGAACACAATGCTGTTTTCTTAGAAGGTCTCACTCCTGGCTCCTGTATGCTGTTCTTGTTAAGTGCCGGAGCAGCCAGCGCTATTGTTTTAGACCCACTCAGGATTCTTGGGATGTAACTCTGCCTTGACTCCCCAACCGAAAAACCCAAAAGGGTGCAGTCAGGCTTTGTTTTACTCTGGGATTTATTTAAAAAACACTAAGAAGGATCTATACAAACTCAAATTTAACCTTAAAACATCTCACACTAAACAGTGGCAACACTGTGCTATATGCAAATAAAAATTAACCCTATTCACAGTTTATCTCTCATTGCTGTTTTTAATGATCACAAGAAGGAAATAAATTAGACAGACTGGGAAAAGACTGAAGGGTAGTAAAATATTTACTCTGAAGGTTTTGTTTACAACATTTAAAATTTAAACTCCAAAACTTAACATTGGAGTAACCAGACACACACATTCAGCCTATCTTCTGTCATCTCTCCTCTATTGTGTACACACGGGATACATGGGGAGATGATACTATAGCAGAGGCTCCACCAACACTTGATAGCTGTGGAAATGGATCAGACAAATGGACCAATCTACCACCACACAGCTTTTTTCCAAATTAATTCATCCTCATTCATGTATGTGTGATGTTGTCATCTATATTAATCAAGAATCTACCCAAGAGACTGCAGTCATTAGTCAACCCAAACTTTAAAAAGTAAATCTCTTTGAACTTGAAGTCAAATCTTCAACCCCCACATTTGAGCCAGTGTGAGGTGGAAACTTGATACTAGGTGTTTGAAAGTACAATTTTAATTAACTATGGTGGATTATAGCTCTGTAAGAGGGTTAGAGAGAAGCTGGGAGGGACGGAGAGACAGAGGAAGTAGACAGTGGAGGACACAGAGAGGGGCCCATATCGAGTGGCACAGACCGGGGTTTGTGTTTTCTCGGTGGACCAGAGAAGATGCAGCCTAAATGAAGCATGCAGGACCGTAGCGGCTTCTGCTTTATCTTTGCACTGTGTGTGAATGTGTGTGTACTTGTATGAAAGAGGAATGACAGAGGCCTCTTTGAGTAGTCAGAGGCCTTCTTTTAATGCCTGCAGTATATTGAGAGAACTGCTACCTTCTGTTCACAAACTATCTCTGAGAGGACAAGAATACAATGTAAATATCACTCTTAGTGATTGAAATTCACCGTGATAAAAACATCTTGTTGCAGTAATGACTCCATTCTTGGCAGCAGTGTGTGAGCAGATGTAGGCCTATGCGTCTCTGACCTAAACGACGAGGGCCTCCCCTTGTGTTTAGAGTGTAAAACAACAGCAGCATTTAGTTTTAAACTTAAGCTCATTATTCTGCCAACAAATTATAACAGTGGATGGTTTAAAACTTAACTGCTGCAATACACCCACGGTTTGCTCTGAAATCTAAAATGTAAACTAGTTTTTAAAAACTTTAGACTGATTGTTTCAGATGAATATAAGTTTTATGGGATTGATGGACAGACTGAGCTCCAGTCATCAACAGAAGTTGATACATTTCTTTGTTGAGTGGTTTCCTGTTTTTTTTACGTTAAACAGGGCAGAAAAAATCACTTAGCATGTAGAACCAAATAACTAATCATAAACCTTCAGCTGGCTTGTAGAGATTAAATCATGCATGTAGACATGAAAAGTGAGAGAGGAGGCATGAAAGATGTCAACTTATACATGCACTTAGAGAACAGCAGCTAAACTTTATTTTACAGAATTCAATAATAGTGTATGTCCACATGATGACGTTCTTAAAAAGCGACATCAATGCCTTTCACTTTGAAGCCTCAGACAAACAAGGAAGTAAACCTTTTCCTCCTTGTCGTACCACTGCGTAGAACAGATCGCGATTCAGTTGAAAGAATGTTTCTAAAAGCATTCTAATTGCCACTTTGGTTGTCTTATCATGCCAAGGGATGCCTATTGGTAAGAAATAATGACAGTTAATACGTACTTTCGATCCTGTTTGCAATGTTTTTGATTAGATGCTTCACTTCCTGTCCCGTCAGTTTTTCCCCTATGAGACCGTCATTTTGGTATTTTTTTAGGGTTTAGTACAGATTAAATGGTTTAATTTTATTCTCTTGCAGAGAAAAAGCTGAAAAACACTGCGTGTCGTGACTTGAAAATTGATGGCAAGTACAAGTATATACACGAATGTCCACCAGGAAGCGAGGTTTCTGTCAGCAATGATAATCAGGTATTTTGATTTGCATTCTAATTGTATAACGGTCCATGTTTATATTTGTGAATGAAATGTGTCATAGGCTTGGAAAACCTCTTACTTGGGTAAAAAATGAATAAAAAAACCGATAAGAAACAGAAAGTGAAAGTATTCTTGTATATGTGACAGTGTGTGGGTCCTGTCACTGTGTGCCTCCGAGTGATGATGCACCCTGGCTACTTGGCCACAGGGATATCCCTTTGGCTGACTGGCAAGCGCGCATGACTTTCACCCAGGAGGTTGTGGGATCGATCTGGTCGTCCTGCCACATATAGTTACAAGTATAGTTTTAAGTTTTTGTATTCTATGTGGTAACTTTTCCCTTTCTAACAGACTCAACTGGCTTATTTTTATCCAACCAAACACGAATTTGACCACCAGCCTGAAGTACTGTCAATAAACAATGATTCAGTCACCACGATGAATTGCCGAAACCTCACAGTGAAGTGCCTACAACATAACATGAGTATTTAAATACATTTTGATGATGAATAAATGAACTCTTTAATGTTCCATATGTGTCCCATCTTCCAACAATATGTATTTATACTTTGCTTCATAGGGAAATACCATCACAGGGGAAAGCACGATAAAGTTTGTGGTACATGCAGGTGAGGATATTGCTTTCTAAAATGTTTCTTTCATTACTGAACACAGCCGTACTGTATGAATATATCTGTAAAATGTACACATGATCCCACCTCTTTTTCTCAAAAGCAGACGATCACAAAACAGAAGAGCCAGAATCCAGTGATTTTCCATTACCAAGCAGCCTTACAGGTTAATTCTGTTCAGTATTTCACTGCATTTTCTTATTGTAATGCTTTGCTTTATATCTGGTAATGTATCATAAACTGATTCAAGGAAATTAACAAGAAAATGTATATAATGTACAGTAGTAAGTTTTATTTTACCTGTCATCCAGTTGCAGCTGTGATAACTGTTGGGGCCGTCGCATTTTACATCTGGTGGAAGTGAGTTCAGTTTTTCGTAAGAATATACTTTTACTTTAAATGTCCCTTTCACAAATTCAGAAATTCACATTTATTGTTTGTTTCTTCTTTCATCTTCTTTCTGTCAGGAGGAAAAATCAAAAAGAGACATTTTTGGGATTTATTAGACACATACCGCCCTGCTCCTGGCTGGCAACTTGGTTGGTCCTATTATTAACTCAAATTACAGTGTTTTCAATTAATTTATACAAAATTGTATTTCACACGTGGTAAAATTGCTTTCTATTCATACACACTCTAGAAAAATTGTGTTTTTTGTATATAACACCGTAACGGTACCTGTGAAGTGTCCCCAGAGACCACTGGTATAAAGAAAAAGATAGACAGTAAAACAATACTGTTTGAATCCCGAAACCAGCGAATTTATTCTTAGTTGAGTGGATAATTATGAATTTGAAGGGGAAAAGGGCTTAAATTATTTTAAACAATGATCCAACCACAGTTTCACCAAGAGTTCTATCAAGTTAATTAATTTAAGCTTGTTGTTAAATGTAAATTGGCTTGATACAAAAAACATATAACAAAATACAGGAGAAGAACTTGGGGCCTTTGGAAGCTTAGAAGCTCAATGTAGCAGTGGTATTGTATAAAATAACTACCAGAAACGGTTTTAAAACAGAGATCAGTGAAAATTTGTTTAACAAAGTCTTATATTTCCTTCGTCATTACAGGAATCCAAGTGGAAATTGTGAAAATAACTCTGAGCAAGTTACCCCTCTGCAAAGTGTTCACAGGTCAGGATTTGATAGTTGAACATATTCATCTAATCTGACTCCTTTCACAGATTGTGTTTGTGTGCTTAACAATATGCAGTCTAGTATCTAACCACCTAAAAGCCACATTTGTCATCATAGCACTGATCCTGCACCTGATGCCACGGCCCCTCAGTCTCAAAGTCTGATCCAAGAGCCCAAGTCCGAGAACTCTGAGACGACTACAAAGTAAGAATGATATGGAGTTTACTCTTGTATGATTGCAATGAAAGTTTGACATTTAACTGAAGTGCTTCTTTACATTGAGAGGTTCAAAGGCAGATTATGTTAGAAGTTTGTTTTGTTCTTACTGATCTTACTTCTTAAATCCATGTTTTTCTAGTGGAAATGTGAAAGGCACTGGCGGTCCCTCCAATCACAGGGCCATCAACAGGTAAGCTTTGATATCAGTTCTTATTGCCCCCTTCAGTGAGCACCATTATCTGACGATAACTGCTGTTCACATCTGTGTCAGGAACCCGAGGGATGATCCAGGGGGAGTAGATGAAGCTATAGGAGGAGACTTTAAAGGGTATGTTTGTACTCTTGACTGCTGAGATAAGAAGAATCTTTAAAACATTTACTTAAAATGTTTATCTGATCATCCTGTATGTGAGTATGTGAAGTATTCATTTCAGAATGATTATATATGTATCCCCTCCATTAAGCTCCAATGAAACATCTTTAAATGACGTCCAGTGATGGTGTTATTCAGGAACCTTCTAGATTGTAGACAGTAACATGCTTGGAATAAAAAAGAGTTTCCGGTGAATAGAGACTGATGTCAAATCAAAAGGTATAAAACATTGCTTTGTTCAAGATCAGAGAAAAAAAGAGAAATATAACAGTATAAAACACATAAAAAGAAAAATTTAAATCTGAATAAAATTGGATTGTGTGTATGTATACCTTTTTCGCCTAAGCATGTTTCATAGTCTGCTGTTCTCAGCTTGGTACCTCTCTGTTAATGACTGATAATGACTGATAATGACTCTCTCCGTAATCAGGGACATGGATGCTGCGGATGATCAAAAGGCCAAAGATCAGAAGAGCGAAGGACAACCGCTGCTGGCAGATGAACGGTGAGCCTGCCTCTTGCTGTGTCACTGCGCTTCAGTGTGACCAAAAAGATCTTTCCACTTTCCAATTTCTTTCTCACCTTGTTCAGTTTGACTCTGCTGTTGTTTATATTTTTCTTCTGTGTTCTTCTACACCCCCCCTCTGCAACCGTTAAGGGCCAGTCTAAACTTCAAACTTGTCTTTTATCTGCTCAGAAAGTCAGCATACACCAAGTCTTGCTGTTGTTGTGCTGCATTTCATTTCTCAATTGTCTCTTGTTTCTGTCTCCAGAGCTGCCAGCCAAGATTTTGACACGAAGGGTGAAGCAACTGTTTTGGTGAACAAGCGTAGCTTTGACCCAGGCCAACCCATCAGGTGTTCTGTTGGACCAGTAAGTAAGGTTTTTTGTATTCATACATTAATTGATCTTTTAAAAATATATTGCTCTTGGTAAACTGAGAAATGGCCTGCATTGTCTTTTACAGGCTGACGTGGAGTCAACATCTAATGAAGAACAAATTATCAAGCAATAACACACATATATATAAATATAATATAATAATAACAAATTAATAAGGATAATAATAATAATAATAATAATAATAATAATCATAAGTATTATTATAATAATAATAATCTGAGTGGTGTGGTATATTCAAACATTTTTTGGGATGAAGTTCAGCTGTTTGGATATAGCTCTTTAATCAAAATCAATAAGATTTTAAGTTTAAGATCCCCAAACATTTGATTTAATGTGGTTTTATTCATTATGAGTAGATTTTCTTAAATAATCTCAGTAAGATGGATAAAATGGAAGACACTGGTCTCATTTAGCTATAAGAGCTCTATCATGAGAGGTTTTTAGTGTAAAATTACTGTTGACCCATATGGGTGCATCGTATGGGTCAACCATAAATATACCGTTTAAAAGAACCACATCCTCAGATATAAAATAATAACTTAGAAGAAACACTGTTATATGACAGAATTATAATATATAGTGTATATAGTATATACATTTATTCATAAACTAAGGGGTTTTCTTTCTTCTTTTGCTCATGGGTCTTTTTGTTTCAGATAATCACAGATAATCCAGCTTTTATTACTCTACTATTATCATCATGTACTCTAGCAAAATGCTTTTTAATGATTTTTATTTTGCATTATTTACTTCACTTGAAAACTGTATGTTGTATTGCATCTCAAAACATCTGTTTTAATCAATTTCTACTTAGCAATAGCCATATCTACTTGTGAAATAAATTCCTCTTCCTTGTCACTTCTGGTCCCTGAGTGTCCTTATTGTTATCAGACATACAGTAGAACTGGTTAAAGTTTACCACAAGGGGGCAGTAAACAGTCACATTTAATCCAAAAGATAGATACATCGCCAGCTTAATCACACCTTTTATCACTTTTAAAGGTGTAATGCAAATGCAATTAATGCATATTAATTCCAGATTGCAGTAGATTCCTTGGCCAGATTTTTTTGCTTTTTTTTTGCAATTAAAATTTTCTATAATTAGACACTGTTGGAGCAAAGTTTTGCTGCAACAATCCCTCCCATACAGACATCCACGCATACGTAAACACAATGAGTTGATTGACTATTGTGCGGTTCGTCTGTGCAATCACTGAGTGCATTTGGGTTGATCATTGTGTTTCCATGCTGAATAGTGGTCTGAATTAACTGAAAGAGAAATGGTAAGTACACTGCCCATCACTTGGTAATTTAAAGTGTTAAATACAGTACGTTACACCACTTTAAAGATCTGTTGCCTCTGTGGCTTGATGTATGGTAGTAATTACAGTAATACACAAACACATAAGGGTTCAGAGTGAACTCAATACATCTCCTCTTTATCTCCTGGGATCTGCTGACAGTTCCTGTGAGTCCTGGTTTGTCAATGTCTGACTCTATTTTGAGCTTCCCTAAATGTGCAATGACCTTGAAAAAGCCCCTTTTTTAACTCTCAGATGGACTGCGTGTAAGGAAGTAAGTGTGGCTGGGGTTGCAGGATTTGTTGCTCATGTTTGTGCATGAAAGTGTTACCGTAGCACTGATGAAAGAGGGCGATTGAATGGTCAATGCCTCCGAGCCTTCCCTCTCGGGGAGTTTCACAGAAAGGGCATGGACAATGGTGATGCAGGAGCTGATGTGTGGACAGGTTGACGGTTGAGCCATCGCATGTCATCGTCCATGTACAACATACAAGATCCATCCATCCATTTTCTGAACCGCTTAATCCAAGTGGGTCGCGGGTGTGCTGGAGCCTATCCCAGCTATCAACGGGCGAGAGGCGGGGTACACCCTGAACAGGTCGCCAGTCTGTCG
>JAVQJG010266097.1:0-13520 GCA_036024015.1 Craterocephalus amniculus
TGTTTTCTGTTTCTTTGACAATTTTCTGACAGACAGGACTGACACAGAGCTCCAAAATTTGCAGTCAATATTGCTGACTTTCTCCAAACCACCCTGATGCAAAAGTGCCTTTCCTTTTATTTTATACTCTAACCAGTTCAGACTGACAAAAGCATTCACAGCTACTGTAAGATATTTATTTTCCCAATTTGGGGATGTTTAAAAGAATGCTGTACAGAAGTCAATGCTTATCAAGGGTAAACTGAAGCACAGGGTTTATGTGAGAAAATTCTGCTGTACTGTAATGGCAAATATCAAGAATATTGCAAAGCTCAATTTTTTATTTGTATTTTTTTGTTTCTAACAGACTTCCTTGTGGAAAGGAAAAACAATTTTGTGAGAGAACCTGAAGTTTTTCTTTCTCTCACCTAATCTTATGACAGAACAGAAATACTTATATTGGTCTCCAGTGCCAAACATTACCATTATACAGCACAGGCTCAAGAATTTACAGTTTTCATTCTCTGCCCTTACACAGCTACCTGGTAAAATGATGCCATCCGCTTTCCATGTCACAGCTTGTCCACAAATGTCTTCACCCACATATGGGTCAAATTTGATTAAGGGACAGGTTTGTTGAAGCACTTTTTTCTATGAGCTTCTGTAATCTCAAAACATTTGTTTCCGTCTGGTCTGGGATCAATTTATTTGCCAGGATTTTGTGATGATGGAAGAGCAATGAAAAAAATTACTTGTTAAGTGAATGTAGTAAAATTGTGAAAATAATTTCCATTTTTTATCAAATGTTTTCATTTGGTGAAAAAAACATTTGTTGACTAAATATGCTGGGTCGACTTGATGTATTTTGGGTTATTGTTATTTATTACCATAGTTCAGTTCAATGAGTTTTGTATAAATATCAACCAAGAATAATGCCTTGATACTATTGTGTCATTCAAACCCGTAAGATAGGAGTGCGAGATAATCAATTTATTAGGATAACTGCAACTACTTCTTAAAATAGTACAATAACATGATTGAATTGTGCGTATCCAACTAAACAAAGTATTCAGATTTGTATTTATCACAAATGGAATTTTATCATATATTTACTGCCAACTGTTGCAGCTCTTTTCAGTCCCCTGGTTCATCAGCATGAAATGCATATTTTTTTTTACTAAGCACTATAAGACTTTATTTATATGAGGTCACATTGCCTAAGGGCCAAGCCTGGAAAGTTGCATGCCAGATTCAAATTCAGTCGCCCATCCAATTCCTTGCCAACTGCTATCCAGCATACCCACAAAAACAAAAGAATCTTCAACTATTGAGTTATATTATGGGGAAATGTGAGAGGTTCATACTACGCTGATATTACACCATGAATGAAGGCCATTTAAGAAGGTGTTGTCTTTGGTTTGATGATGCCAAAATATCAAAAAGCATGGTGAGGATGATAGATATAGTCACATCAGCAAAGTTGAATGAAGAAACATTTCACCAGAGTTGGGAGCTATCAGATCAGGAATCAGGCTCTGATATTGATCAGATATTGGGACGAATTCCCCTCATCCTAATCTTTTGTGATCAAGCCAAAGGAAATAATGCAGAAAACATGTGTGCTGTGGTCTGTCGGCAGGTTGGCTTTGTGGACAACACCCAGTGTTCATCTTGGGAAAAACTCCCCCTGTTGGTGAACTACCACAGCTATCACACTTCTAAGCCTTAAAAATGGCTGATCTGTTTATGGAGATAGGACTTCTTCATTAATAAAAGAACAAATTAAACTACAACTGTGATCCTGCATATATAGGCCATGCACACACACCACAGTGAAATGCTAATGTTCAACAACTTAACCAAATCTCTATTTAGACTTTGAATACTTATTTGTCAAGCAGACATTCAAGAAGAAGCAATGAGGGAGCATTTGGATCTAAGTATTAGACTGTACGCATTAGACTGTACGCAAAGTCTGGTAATTGCCAACTAACAGCATAAATAGCTAAACCAATTATGCATAAATGGAACAAGCTTCTCTTAAACATATTTCATTTCACAAGCAAATGGGTCATTGGGTTACAAATTATTAATTGTTTAAACATCAACAAACTGCATATTAAATCAGTGCAGCTTTTGATGATCAGGAACCCCACCACCCATGCAACTTCAAACAGCCACGTTAAAAAATCCCTCCATTTGCATCTGTATATAACAAGGGCCACATCCATTCTAATGCAAGACCATCTGCATCTATTTTATGCTTGTGTTGCACCAAGACAGGCAGGACTCCTGCTCTTCTAAAATCATCAAGAAAATCATTAACATTTCATTAAATGTGTCAGATCATATTTGAGAAGATCAACAACAGTTCTGGAGGACCAACAACATGTTTTATCCCCTCCTGAAGATGCTGCACAGTCTCACTTTTTTTTTTTAAACTGTCATGACATATTGATTTGTGGTCTTGGAAACATTTTCTCTATTTCCTTTTCATGGACAAGGAAAAACAGGCATCTAAACACCTTGTCCAAGTAAAAAAAATGGACAAAAGAGAAGGGAGAAAAAAAACCTTGATTGGGTTGGGAAAACCTTAAGAATTGTCCAACTAGAGACACTCTTAAAGCATCTCAAGTCTGACAAACAATACTTTTACTTAAATATATGATTTTAAAGTTATACATGGTGCCCCTAAAATTTAAACATTTGTGCCCCTCTGACAGAAAAAAGTGTTTTCATTTTGTATCTTTGCCATGACACCAGGCTGGTAGATTATAGTGGGAACACAGCTCCCTAAATAGATCCAAACATACGCACTTGATTTTGACTCATCTACTCACAGAGAAATTATGGGTAATGATAGAGATAGTGAGTCGTATTAGAGAGAAGGCTAAGATGTGCCCACTGTACTTTTCCTTCCTTAAGTCACCCATGAGTCCTAGGCCATGTGCTTTGGGGAGATTAAAAACAGGATTAAATTAAAAATCACATGACAGTCAACAGCGCATCAAGAAATATTTGCTGAAAAGCATAAAAAGATCCCATTTGGAGTTTGAATTGTACTTTTAGCCATACTGGTGAGCCCCAGGGAATGCAGGAACCCTTAGATGGATGGCGAGAGTTGATACTAATTGATGTATCATGGACAGGAAAAGTGTGGAATGGAGTAGAGGACGTATCGTCATTGACGAGAGGCCCATAGATTAAGCCTGTCAGTTCCCCTTCCTTTGTATGCCTCTGGCAAGGGGTGCTCAGAAGGAATCAATTTTTTTATGAAGCTCTACGGATGAGAATCATAATAATAACATCATCTTCAGCTGCCCCCAAAATGAGCATGACCATTTTGCCCATTCAGAATCAATGCGCCACTATCTGTGCTGTCTTTTTTGCTAGCTCCTCTAAGTCCATGCAAGTGCAAGGGGCAAATTGCAGAGCCTTACAGGACTGAGAGGCGATAACACCAACATCTGTCAGAGAAGCTTAGATATTCCTTTCCAAGTAAACCAGCAGGGACAGGCTACAGACATGTGTCATTCCTTGGCAGCAGAGGAAAAAAAAAACAAGATGAACTAGAATAAGTCATTCTCTGTGTACTTTCAGCTGCACTGGTTCAAGCTTCCCACCACAAACGCTTCAAATATGCTCAAAACTGATGTGAGGTTGAAAAAATCCCATGGACCCAAATAGCTATCTCTGTCTGCTGTCTTCAAGTTAATGAAAAAAATCTTTAAGCTATGCTCAATACAATCCAACATACGTAAAAAAAAAACAGAAAATAAAGAAAGAAGAAAACATTTTGATGATACATGTAAAATAATCCTAAATGTATTAACTGTGTTTTTTCCTCAGATATTAAAGAATGTTGATTTAAAGTTAAGAACACACTATATCTCAATAAAATAAATGGTGTGTGCACCATATTGAAATGTCCTGTTGTTCATTTCCATCAGGTAACACTGTAAATAAGCATCCAAACTGGGATGAACTTATTTCCAAAGAATTGTGGTAGGTAATTGTGTTAGTTGATGAATGCGCAGCCCTGGCAAGTATGAAATGAACATTAATTATGACTATAACTCGTCTCAGTGCACTTTTTACAAAATAAATACATCATGTCTGGTGATATATTGTAGGATTGTGACAAACTATGGCCAGCAAGTTCCTTCATGGTTTGACTGACAGTTTAATGAAACCGTGGGCAAGTGAACACATCGAAACACTGATGCCAGTCAATGGCACACTGCACACAACAGAAAATTTAAGGATTTTAACATAGTGGTCAAATCAATAAAGCACACAAAGGAATGTCAGCAGCAGGAAGTATATTGGGGCAGATTGTAGCTCATAAATGAAATATGGAAGTGCTCTTTGAGAGAAAGAAATACATTGCGGCTAAATTACTGCTGTAGTTTATGATCAGCCTTGTTGGCTATTGCCTGGATTCAAACTGCAGTTAGTTGCAGGAGGGGGGAGACATCCGCAACATTTTTAACCCTCCTGCCTCTCGTCCTCAGGCTGCCCAAACTGGACCAAACATACTCAGACTTGAGGATGTTAAACCTCGGTGGTGTTTGATTAGTGGCAGAAGCTCAGCCGAGAGATGAAAATGGCTGCTCATGGAAAACCCATTAGTTGTTAACTGTTGCTCACACATCCCACCTGTTCACACAGTCAAGCAGGCAATGCAAACCTCTGCAACAAGAGAGGGAAACGCAAAATGCGCAAAGCACTTTGCTGTACACATGGCTGTGAGCAAACCCAGAGGATAAGAAAATGCTCCAGCCACTGCCTACGGTTGTTTAACTCGCTGACATTAAGCATTTATGAGCTTAAAGATTCTTCTGGCTCTCGCCTTATGCGACTGAACCATGTCTTGCAGGACTGTGGAAGAACAAATAAGTTACTTTGTTGGTATTTGTTTGTTAGGGCTGCATAATGCAATATAAGAGAAAATATTTAACAAAGAAATGTATCAGACAAATCTTTTAGGAGCTTCTGTCAGCCTTTATATTTATAAGTGATGGGGAGTAATTGATCAGTTTCAGTGATAATAAACTAATTTACTTCAGGGTACTTTGAGGGGTAAATACATTACTATTGATATGATTTATTCTTTTCAGTTTACTTTCAGCAAGGTCCACATTTATCACAGAATGAAGCCAGCCATATAGTGCCTATCAGGAGGTGTTTAAGGATATAAACGAGTGAGATAAATAACACATGCATAATGCACAACGATGATCTTATTCTCCTTTCCGTGAAGGGTTCAATCAGTATTGATTAAGAGTAGATGGATATGGCTCAGAACTAAATTACGTCGTGGACAGAATAGTAATCGTTGTCAAACTGCAGGCTTCGTTTCCAATAAAGAGAGGAAATTGATATGCCGGTGTTGTTGTTTTTTTGTGGCTTTTTAAAAATTATTATTCCTGTAGCGCTGTTGTTTTTCATTGGGGTGAAAGAGTCCGGGGGCGAAATGGACAAGCTGGAATAGCAGAATCGAGCGGCAGCTGCGGACGCTAGGTGTCACCCTTGTGACTTTGAAATCTGCTTTGCCCCGCGACAGGATGTGATGGCGGCTGAGCGCGCGCCGGTGACAGTCGGGCAGACCGGCTGCTATAAGGAGGAGGGTGTGTGTGAATATATATGTGTGTGTGTGTGTGTGTGTGTAAGAGAGAGGGGGAGGAGAGAGATAGAAGAAGGACCGGCTGCAAACGAGTGTTGCTTCCATCTGAACGAGGAAAGTGAGATTTCAGGGAAGGTGATGACAGGCTGCAGTATGTGCACAGCTTAGATGGGAACTTCATACTCAGTCATTTTCGCATAGTCAAAGTAATTGTCTTTACTTGTATGGATGCTTGTAACGGGAGCTGAATTGTTCACATCACAAGGAGCTTTATGATGTCGCCCTGAATTACACGGAGATGAGAGAGAAGGGACGCTTTGAATAACAGCTTAATTGATGTGTTCCTTTTATTATGATGATGAGCAGCAGGCTGGAGGTCAGCAGCCCAATCTCATTATTAACCTTAATAACAAACGATTCCATTCTGAGACGGGAGGTTGTTGGTTTTCATATCGCATGGGCTTATTACTTCTTTAATGAAACCATGTAGGCTATGCGTTCACCTTAAAGTATCCTGGTTGATAAAAGAATAAACAAATATTCACATCCACACGTTGACATGCTTGTTTTATGGGTCGCTGGGGTTTTACTAGAAATATCCAATTTTTATTTTGACATGTTTAAAAACTGGGTTATTACTGGTCTGGCCTATGCAAACCACCCTCTAGACCTGCAGTATTCCGTTAAAAGTAATCGCCTCATCAGTGTGCCTGGTGTTGCTATAAGTTTCAGATGTAATGCGCATTAAACGCCTGGGAGCCCTTCTGGGGTGTAAATGATGTAACGTGATACCTACAACTGCAACAGTTGTGTAGATCATCGGCCTGTACTTGGTGTGGAATATGCAGAAGGTAGCAGAGAGTAGTCCTTGGATCTGCTGTGAGATCTGCTCTCATGCATGGCAGCGTGAGGTTTCCTGTGGTGTGTTGTAGCAAAAATAATATGACTGAGCAAAATAAAAATAAAAGATAAACACAATTATGAAAAGTTGCCCCTACAGCATCCCATCTCCTGGGGAAAATTATACCTTTCTCTTTATACTGTGGCACCCATGGGAGCGCTCTCAAAGATTCCCCCGTGGGTCCCCCCTACCCGCCCCCTTCCAGACCCCTACCTTTGGAAGCAGCTCTAACGATCATCTAATGCTCAGCGTCGTGTTTCAGCTTGTACGCTTTAATTGCCCGTTGAGTCGTCCATCTGCAGGAGAACAGGTAGTTGGCCGTGTTTCATTGCTGTACTTTGCCCCACCCACCAGCAGCTCCAGCCCTCCAGTGTAACCCCTGATTGGCTGAGGGGATTGCGGGTCCTGAGACTGAGCGCACGGCTCTGAGCTGCGCGTCTGCCAGTGTGCACCAGTGAAGCAAGAGGAACGCTTGTTGGAGTCAACTAGACAGGCTGCTGGAGACGACTTGTGATTTCTCTTTTTTTCTGCCTCAGCCAGGCTGGATATAGGCTACAGCGTTTCATTTTTGCTGCAGCTGAACATGAAATGCGCTCTGAACATAAAATAGGCTCTGGAATCATTTAATCCCCTTTGGCTTTTGGTTACATTTTCAGCGGATTTTTTTGTGTTTTTGTTGTATGGACTAATAACTGGAATATGTGTAGCCCTTTTCCAAGTGAGATACGAAGGAATTAATTAGTAAGTAAAAGCTACAAGACTCACGGAGGGGACGAGGGACACAATCTGCTGGAAATGAAAAGGTAATCGGGACTTGAGTGATGTGAGCAGGCATTCCTTCAATTGCACCCTTCTTTATAAAAAAACATATTCGGACTTTGCCTGTTCTGTGATTTTGTGATTGCAGACCATTTTCTGCTCTGTTTTTTTCTGAGCTACTTAAAAAAAAACCTACAGCTGCCGACCGGAGAGGAAATGTAATCACTCCTTGTAATATAGCTCATCACGCAGAACAAGATGTTTATCCAAACTGTGACTTAAATATTGACTGACATCAGGGCGGAGAATTGGACTCGGACTTTTATGCCTCGTCACTTCATCTGCTCGGAAGATAAAGATCTTTTTTTGGACTTGTTCGCAGAGGAATTCACATTCTAAGTCTATGCAGTCCGAGCCTTTTCCCTCCTCTTTCAGCTCACTTGAAAATGGACAATTCACCCTATGAATCGAGCGTAAGAGCAGTTTTCTGCTTGTTAAAAGCTGCACGGATTTGTACGACTAAATTACTACTGTGAGAAGAATTCAGTATGTTTTCCCCTATCTGCCACCCTAAATGTTTCGCCCGCTGCTGTAGACCGGAGGATGTGTTCTGCCTGAGGAGAGTGAAATAGTCTAAAGCACTTGTTAGATTTGTAGCCTCCAGACCATGATTTAATCTGCCAACAAAAGAGGCATCCAAACACTTTCTTTCATGGACAATTTCATGAGATGATTCATTTGTATATTTTTTGCGCTTTCCTCTGACGTGCATTCCTGTGCGCAATTTTCAAGATCTTTATTAGGCAAAGAAGAAGAAGAAAAAAAAACTCAACAGGTACAATGCAAACCAAGGAGATGGAATTTATACAATTAACTGCTGTGTTCCTTTTATGTTGGGTCGGGACTGAAGCTGTTATCAACCTAAAATATGGAATAAACGAGGAGATGAAGCCCGGGTCAGTGATTGGAAACGTGACAAAGGACGCACTTAAGCAAGGATTTCAGATTGCACCGCAGCCTCCCTACTTAAGGGTTATTTCCAATTCAGAACCGCGATGGGTGGAACTCAGTCCAGCAGGAATCCTTACAACCCAAATGAAAATAGATCGGGACGTAGTTTGTCGACAGAACCCAAAGTGCATTATTTCCCTTGAAGTGATGTCAAACTCGATGGAGATCTGTGTCATCAAAGTGGAAATCGAGGATTTGAATGATAACGCGCCCAGGTTCCCAACGAGCCACATTGACATTGAAATTTCTGAGAATGCCTCTCCTGGAACTAGGTTTCCCCTAGAGGGGGCAAGCGATCCGGACTCTGGGATCTTTGGAGTGCAGTCATATTCCATCACTCCAAATGAGCTTTTCGGACTGGAAATCAAGACAAGAGGGGATGGGTCAAAAATTGCTGAGCTTGTTGTGCAAAAATCCTTAGACAGAGAGACCCAGTCCCACTATACATATGAAATCAGTGCAGAGGATGGAGGAGACCCTCCAAAGATAGGCGCGGTCCAGTTAAATATCAAGGTAATTGATTCTAATGACAACAACCCTGTTTTTGATGAGCCGGTGTATACTGTCAATGTAATGGAGAATTCCCCCATAAATACATTAGTCATAGACCTAAATGCAACGGATCCTGACGAGGGCACTAATGGAGAGGTTGTGTACTCATTCAACAGTTACGTCACCGAGAAAACGAGAGAGGCCTTCAAAATTGACTCAAGAACCGGCATCATCACAGTCAACGGGGTTTTGGATTATGAAACAACAAAAATATATGAGATTGACGTGCAGGCCAAAGATTTAGGTCCCAACTCCATCCCAGCTCACTGCAAAATTACAGTGAATGTGATGGACACGAATGATAACCCGCCGGTCATTAATTTGCTCTCACTGAACACAGAGATGGTGGAAGTCAGTGAAAACGCGCAGCGTGGATATGTCATCGCGCTGGTGAGGGTGTCAGATAAGGATTCTGGGGCAAACGGCAAAGTGCAGTGCAGGCTGCAGGGGAATGTTCCGTTCAGATTGCAAGAATATGAGAGCTTCTCCACCATACTTGTTGATGGCAGGCTGGACAGAGAGCAGAAGGACACGTACAACCTGACTATTCAAGCAGAGGACAGTGGCACTCCTCCTTTACGCGCATCAAAATCTTTGGTGGTTAAAGTCACAGATGAAAATGACAACCCGCCTCACTTTCTTAAGCCACACTATCAAGAGATGGTGATGGAAAACAACCTCCCTGGTTCCTGTCTGCTGGCAGTTTCAGCAGAGGACCCGGACCTGGGGATGAATGGCACAGTTTCATACTCCATCGTCCCCGGTGAGATTAAGCACATGGATGTAAACACATATGTCAGCATAAACCCATCTGGCCGCATTTACTCCATGAGATCATTTGATCACGAATACACCAGGACTTTTGATTTCAAAGTTTTGGCCAGAGACAACGGTAATCCCTCCTTATCCAGCAACGCCACGGTGCGCATTGTCGTGCTTGATGTCAACGACAACACACCTGTTATGACAAACCCTCCTCTGGTTAATGGCACAGCAGAGGTCTCCATCCCAAGAAACGCGTTAGTGGGCTACGTGGTGACCCAGGTGAAAGCCGAAGACTACGATGAGGGGGAGAATGGGCGGCTGGCCTACACCATCTCAGAGGGGGACAGGGCGTTCTTCGAAATCAACCAGGACAACGGAGAGGTGCGCTCCACCAGGATGTTTGGAGAAAACGCTAAATCAACGTACGAGATCACGGTGGTGGCAAGGGACCACGGCAAGCCCTCCCTGTCCGCCTCGGCCTACATAGTGGTGTACCTCTCACCAGACCTGAACGCGCAGGAGACTATTGGACCTGTTAACCTGTCCCTCATCTTCATCATCGCTCTGGGCTCTATCGCAGCAATCCTGTTTATAACCATGATTTTTGTGGCAGTCAAGTGTAAGAGGGACAACAAGGAGATCCGGACGTACAACTGCAGGTACTGACTTTATCCCGTGTGTGTGTGTGAGAAAGAGAGAGTGTGTGCGTGTGTTTGTGTGGATGCATGTGCGTGCGTGACTGTGAGTGTGTCCGCGATTGCGCCTGAATGTGCCAGTGCATTGCTTCTACTATGCAGCATGTAAAGGCCCTGTGTGTGAGGACTGCAGATCGTTTTCTTTCTTTCCTTTTTTATTTCACAGCCGCGCAGCTGAGGCAGACCTAAATGAACCCAACTGCTTTAAATCAGACCCCTTCTGCTGAGACCCACTGTTCTGTGTTAGGGAAACGTGATTGATGGATTTAATCCTTCCATTGTAACCAATTGACTCATAAATACGACGGTTCAACTGCCATGTTCAATTTGCGGATGTGTTGCCGGACAATTAACGTCCCACTGACTCAATAGCAGTCCCTGACATTTATTATTTAACGTCCACCGGCGGCTGATTGGCTGTCATCAACTTTAATCTAGTGTGATTATGCACAGTTCTATAGAATCACTCAGATTCCTCCTCTGTTTTCTTGTGCATGAAGAGGAACGAATGTCAGATACAAATGCAATAGCCTGCAGCTTGTTGAGATGATCGGATTATATAAAATTATTACTTCACAGTCATTAAAGCAGATTTATTGAGAAGATATTAATCCCCGATCTTGCTTTTATTCTGTTTTCTTCATCAATCTGAACATCACTTCTAACTTTGATTTCTAAGCATGTGCCACATCACCACTGTAAATTTACATATAGATTGGATTTGAGAATTTAACCTGAAGCTATAATCATATTTTTCCTCCTCACGTAATTTTTGTTGATTTGAGGTTAACTTCATTTTTCAGGCAGTTGTGGGCATGGGCAAAAATGATCTAAAGCTTCCTCAATAGGGATCAGATTTATTCATATGTTTATTTGGATTGCTCTTTTTTTGTTGTTTTCTTATTTGGTTTATATAACCAAATGATTTCCAAGATGTTAAATGAATTGTTTGGATCAGGAGATTAAATCTTCAGAAATCAGGTGTTCTTCCAGTGGCCTTATCTTTAGATTATAGCCCTAATGAACCCATATCCCCTGTCTGCCTAGAAATGCTTTTATTATATTTTCAGCAGGCATGATTGGAAAGTAAGAAACAACTTTTTAAAAAAGTTGTCGTTGTTTTTCTTTTATGCCATTCAAGTATTTCTTGCAGAGATGAAACAATGACACACAACAACACATTCAGTATTCAGAACTTTACTCTCCTAGTGTGAGCCTGTCTCCCCGCTGGGAGCTTTAATCAGCACTGATGTGCTCTGCTTCTCAGTCGCCACCTCGAATATGAGGAGCAGTTATCGCCAATTTATTGCTTGTCCTCTGTCAGTCTGCCTGACTGAAGTTTTCCCCTCCCACATCTCAATTCAGGAACAGAGAGACGGCATGTTAAGAAGATGAATGAAAAAGTGATGCAGTGTATTCTGCCCCTGCAGCTGCCCATTTTCCTTCCTCCAAACCAAGAAAGAAGGGGTGTGGAATGGGGGCTGTTCTCAATATTCAGTCTAAGAAACAAACTACAACAGGATTAGTGCTGCACTTTAAGAACAGGGGCCAGTGGGGCCTTGTGCTGTTGACATGTTTTAGACAAGACAAGGGACATGGACAGACATGTTCAGGGTATATGTAGATCTGTTTTGGGCTAAATTATATGTTTTATAACATATGGTTAGATTTAAACTGATGCAGAGTTTTAAAGAATAAAGACAAGAAAAACATCATGCATAATAGTGTATGTCAAGTGAGGTTTGTAGTCATCACAAGGATACTTAGCATCTGTTCTCCTGTAAAAAAAAATAAAAAATTGCAAGGCCAGTGCTAAGAGTGGAAATTTCCCCCAACTGGATGATCCTTTGATAAAGCATTTCTGTGTTGCTCATTTGCTCATATTAAAGTCAAAATACTCACTTCAAGTTTGCTGATGTCAGTGAGAGCAGTTGAGTGAATTTGAATCTGCAGTTCTCCTGCACTCTTGTATTGCTAGTGGGCTCGCTTGCTAATGGATTAATAAAAAAAATGGAATTAGTGAAGGTTGCGTGCTTTGAATATGATGGCATAAACCGGTAGCACTGCTCTGTAGCAATGTGAGCGTTTGAGTTGCTTCTGTGGTTTTGGCATGTTTGCATATTGTCTGCCTGTTTGTCACATGTGAATTGTTGAGCATGCAAATTCAAACAAACACGGGGATGACAGCTCCATTGCAAGCCGGGTGTGGGGAGTCATTTAGGTGTGCTGTTCCGCCTCTGGACAGGGGCACTGGGCTTCTGTCCGACACCAGTGCCCTAACTGGCATGATGGATGAGCTTTTTTTTTTTTTACCATGGGTGGGGTGGGGAAGGCAGAACACTGCTTTATTGAGTCTGTTCAGTTTCTTCTACTTGCGCAGGGTGGCGGAGTACTCATATGGCAACCAGAAGAAGTCCAGCAAGAAGAAGAAACTGAGCAAGAACGACATCCGCCTGGTGCCGCGAGACGTTGAGGAAACGGACAAGATGAATGTGGTGAGTTGCTCGTCTCTCACCTCCTCGCTCAACTACTTCGACTACCACCAGCAGAGCCTGCCACTGGGCTGCAGGCGCTCCGAGAGCACCTTCCTCAACGTGGAGAACCAGAACTCACGCAATTCAGCTCCCAACCATGGCTATCAGCACCCGTTCACAGGGCAGGGTCACCAGCAGCCAGACCTCATCATCAACGGCATGCCACTGCCAGAGGTGAGATACAATCCAATGTGCTCTGTCCTTGATCCTTGGCTGAGCTGCTTCGGCTGTCAGGAGTAGAATAAAAGATGGAATTGATTATTATTTTTTCCTTATGGTCTTGATTTAATGCAATGTAGCAGCAAAGAAAATACTCTACAGAATTAGCTTTTCATTAATGATAATTAATGGGTCTCCTAAATCCAACCGTGTTCAATATGCATGTCTTCCAACACATCTCAAGGTCTTGTGATATTTAGCATTCCATAGCGCCAAAGAATATGGTGTCAGTGAAATATTTGTCTGCTGCTGATGGAAAAGCTCAGCTATTTGAAATGGCAATGTGTCAGTCGAGTGGGATCCATCAAGGCATTTCAAGGTGCCCAGACACTGGAGCTGACCTGTGATGAGAGCGCTTTGCCAAGCAGAATTTGGAGGCCTGACAAAGTGGATTATTTGGCTTCTCTCTCGCAGCACTTGTTTTCGTTCTTTCTGGCGCGCGCGGCGGGGCGGGGGGGGCGGGGGGGGGGGGGGGGGGG
>JAVQJG010266101.1:0-79546 GCA_036024015.1 Craterocephalus amniculus
TGTGTGTGTGTGTGTGTGTGTGTGTGTGTGTGTGTGTGTGTGTGTGTGTGTGTGTGTGTGTGTGTGTGTAGCTATGTCTGAAATAAAATCATGCTGCAAATGAAAGTGCTGAGACACATGAAGGATGCTGCGGGTGTGTCTCTATCGTTACGTCACCCTCAGTGTGACAGAATGTGTGTGGAAGTGCTTTATTGTGATTAAAGCGGGCTGTAATTGGAAACAGGGTGTGTGTATGTGTGTGGTGTTGACTCATGGATACGCGCTGTATGCTTATGCTTGATGTAGGCATTGTGGGTGTGTGTGATGGGGTTAGTTGGGGACAATGAATGGATCAGGCAGATGTTAGATGACTTTCTTTTTTTTTTCTGTTCTCCCTCTCATGTTCTTCCTTTTTTTTTCTTCTTCCCACCCCAGCTTCGCTTTACCATTAAATTCACTTCTTTATGTCTGCTTTTCTCATCATTTTCCTTTTCTCATCTTTTTTTCCCTCTCCATCTAATTCCCTTTCTTTTCTTTCCTCTTCTTAGATTTCATACACTGACCTGAACCTTTAGCCTAATTTTTTGTATCCATCCATCATTGTATAATATCCACAAGGAAAACTGAGCATAGACAGCCCAGATTCTGCCTGTTAACTCAAGTGTGGGCCTGATTAGCAAAAACAAGGTCTTGTTTTTTGTCCTCCTCCTTTTTTTTGTTAAATTTATTGCCAGGAAACTGCTCAACAGTACTGACATTGTGAGAGTGATCACTTCCTGGGAATCCAGAGCTACGATTGGCCAGCTGCAGATCAGAAATGGGGGGATTTTGTCACGTTGTTTTGAGCCTGAAATGACAAATATGGGATCAGATTATGAATCCTCTGAAACAGAAGAATTTTACACAGTACATCATGCACACGCAAACAAACTGTAGCTGAATAATCCACAACGTTTAAATTTATAAATACAGACTATTACTTGCAACAACTATAATAAAGTAAAATGACCTGTTTTTGCTCAAACTAACTATCGCGTTTATATTTGTAGCACAAGCCTCCCAGCCTGGTTTATTTATGGCTCCCATTTTGCTCAGGTTTGTTAAGGGGAATTTGATTAAATGTAAATTTGATTTCAAATAACATTTAACTGAGTCTTGTTGCTCCAACACAGCCCATCAGGAAATATGCAGTTGCAGATCAGCTGGTTGAGTGCTTGTTTAATAGACCTGTGCTTTTCATAGGACAGAGGGGTTTAGATGGTGTGTGACCTCCGTCTAAAATAGATCACGTCTCTCAACTGCCTACTGTCTGCGTCAGCATAAAGTAACCAGGGCTACACATCTATGCTTGCTATACAACCGAGTGTGTGTGTGTAGGTGTCGGGGTCTGTTTATGTGTGTTGTGTCTTTATATTTGTGTTTAGTCTGCCTTAGCTTTTGTCTGTGGCCTGACTCTGCACAGACCATTTTGCTGTGTGTGCTCAGTCTGTCTATAGAATATGTGTGTGTGTGTGTGTGTGTGTGTGTGTGTGTGTGTGTGTGTGTGTGTGTGTACATAATGAACTCCTGTCTCTGTCTTTGTGTTCACCTTTCAATTTATGTATATGTGTGTGTGTGTGAGTGTGTTTGAGGAGGGGGGCAGCTGCCGGACTTCATTGTATCCCTCCCAGATTCCCCACATTCCTCTGATAAGATGTCATTCCTCAGTGAAATGCTTTGGGGGGGTGTGTGCATTAGGTGACACCACATGGTTATACATGCTAAAGTGTGTGTAAGTGTCTCAGCTGACGATGGTTAAAGCATATTTTAGATATTCATGCACAAAATAATCTAGGGTACTTTATTGTTTAATGCATTTTATTATCTAAAAACCATTGGGGAGATATCTTAACATACAGTCAGTCTGAATTGTAGATGGAAAAAAGTTGTTCTCACTTATCTTTGATATAAAAAGTCTACAACGGGAGAGTTCGAGTAAAAGCAATTTCTGCTGAAGATAAAAATGTAGTGAACAAAAATGGTTTGGGGTTTTTAAGTTCATTTATTTCTGGAAATAGAACCAAAGAACAACAAGACAGAAACAACAAAGTGTTATAATAGCTGGCATCACACTGTGCAGTCGTGTCTGATGCGTCTGAATTTTTATTTATTATTTTCTGTCTCTGCCACTCTGCCTCCCATTTTGTGTGTCTCTCTTTGTCTGTCTAGCTCTGGCATCCTGCATGACCCTAACTAAAGCATGTGGGGAAGAGACACAAAAAGGGAGCAGAGAGAGACACAGAGAGAGAGAAGAGATGGGTTTTTTCCCCCTTTCTGTTCTATAAATAGCAGCAGTGTCATCTGCTGAGCCATAAGTAGAGCATAATGAGTGGAGACTGTGTGTGGCTGCTTGTGTCACAAGATGTGTGTGTCTGTCTGCTGAATGCATGGATGTGTGTATAGAAATATGACAGTATTTAGGAGACATTTCATTGAAAAAGTGCCTCATTATCATATTTAGGAAGTTAACCAAACAAAAACTAATTTTACTTTCACCCAGGAGGCTGTCTAGTCTCATGATCCTCACCAACGACTGCTATATTTTTGTTCAAGCATACTGATTATTATAATGGACCGCAGTTGACTTATCAGTAATTTTCATGATTGGTTTTGCATGCGGATGATCAGGGAATATTGAGGGGGAAAAAAATGCTTAGAGGTTTGATCGTCCGACCAAAGCGGTGAAACTGAATCATCTTCCACAGGAGAAAATGCATACATTTCCATTTATTAAAAATAATTAAAATCAGTTGTACAATCAGTTAATAAACAAACTGATGCAACTCTAGTGGATTGGGTAATTTATCATCAATGGAAAGCATCCAACCCTATCAACAGAGTAGTTTTATAAGAAAGAAAGGGTGGTGATTTCATTATTGATTCACAAATTTATTTGGTTTCTAAATGTGTCTTTTTGGCTTTATTCACAGATAGGCTTCATCTATGTTTTGCGGAGTTAACGGAGTTGTCTCTGCTTTTGTTGCATTCCCTTAACACCACAGGGAAGAGTTATTCCAAAGGTGGATGACTAAGTCTCTTATCTCAGTGGTTATTCCCATTTTTGGTGTGTGAAAGAAAGTTTGCCAAGCACAATGCTGAGTCAGTGGGAGGTGTGTATAAATACACACACACACACACACATACATAATCGGAGACGCTGTGGTCAGCGAGCCAGGAAGTACTCCCCACCAGATTAGGAGTCAATCCCTCATAAGCCACAGTTCATGATGTAATCAGCCAAGAGCGATACTGTATCACACTGATGGTACGCAAAGCTCACTGCGTTTGGAATTGAACGGGGAAAACCCCTTCGGTCTTTTTAATGCCGAGGTCGAAGTTGAACAGCTGCCCGCTTTGCAATTGTCTCCTGCCGCAAATCATTTCCAACTGTGACACTGGAAGATCGTATAGATTGCCAGAGATCCTTCATTTACTTTCAACTCCCACAAGCTGTCAAATCCAAATTTATTCTTTAGAGCCAGAAGCAGATAAGCAAAACACACAAATGAAACTATCCTGAAGAGAAAGCCTCAGTTGTAAGAATTAATAGTAATAAAGCTAATGTTTTTATAGGTTTAGTTTCCTAATAGCTTTGTAGATGTTGGATTAGGAGGATAACAAATGTAAATTCTAAAACGAATGATTTATTTTACTTGAGGATGAAATTACTGCATTTATCCGTTGCGGCTGGAGTGCCATTGTGTATGCTGACTCACTGAATAAAATAGAGCCATTGTTGGTGTTATTAGTTACTCATTTTCCCTTCATGCCAAAATGCAGAATGCTTGTGTAGAAAAAGACCTGTCATCAACTCCTTTCTCCAGCAATTATGGACTGATTAGCAGCGGCTGTGCAGCATCACTAATTGCAGGTTCAAACCCCCAACTCATAGTGAGTCAATTATTGATTGTACTGTATCATTTAACCATGTTAAATATCACCATCATATTAGGAAACATGAGGATCTGTTTAGGTTGGTAACAGAGGAGATGGTCGGATGTTAATGTACCTGTACTGCCTTGCTAGTAGGCAAGCTATCAGTAATTTTCAAAGATCTGTTATTACAGAGTGAGAAGGCTGCTTCTGATCAGTTTGTTTTTTACTTAAAAATCGCTTAAAAAACTTTCACCCACTTAGCATTTGTTCACATGAAGCATCAGCTCTGCGGGCTCCATGATGCTAGCTTTTTGGAAAACTGCCCACCTGCCCATTTGCATGATCCAGATTCATTTTAACATGTGCTTGCTGCTAGCTGAGTAGGTTATTATTGCACTCTCTGCTGGGGCCACATAGGACATTACTAGTACAGTAGTACAGTAGTATTATTAGTACTTTTTAATTAAAAAAGACTCACTGTACCTAGTCAAATTTTTGACCTTTTTATTTTTTTTAAGTGTCGCGTTTA
Organism: Craterocephalus amniculus; assembly: GCA_036024015.1. Classification (NCBI taxonomy): domain Eukaryota; kingdom Metazoa; phylum Chordata; class Actinopteri; order Atheriniformes; family Atherinidae; genus Craterocephalus; species Craterocephalus amniculus. Next base: position 4,424 of record JAVQJG010266101.1, read on the forward strand.
GTTTTTATTCCTTAATTGAATAATAACAATCAATTAAGAAATAAAAACTAAATGTGTGGCATCCACTGTTAATGACAACAAAATGTGAATCAGACTGATGCATGTCTGCACTCCTCCTGAAGCTGCAGCCACTTGTGCCAGTTTGCACCTGCCTTTCAGAAGAACGATTGATGCAAAAACAGCCGCTGCAATCAGTTTTACATTTGGTAAATCACACTGTGTGTCCTGACAAACCTGCAAAATGGATTGCAGGAATTATTTTTTCCCCTTTAACAGGCATAATCCTCGTCGCACCCGGTTAGTAAATCACCTGCAACATGTTTTTGCGGCTCTATCAAGCTTTGCGCATGTTTTATCAAGCACAAACCTTTAGTAGATCCGACCCTTTAGGAGCTGTTCTGAAGAAACATTTTAGCTCCTGTCTTTACTGCTCACAAGTGGAGACGCTCAAGTTACGAAAAAATGGAGTTGAGAGAGAGGTGAGGTTTGTTTCTTTCCTATCATCCTTCTTTTGTATTTGTGAATAGGTGCTGGTTTTGTTGCCCTGTCGGCGCATTGTATTATTGGTGATAAATGGCTAACCTCTCTCACCCTGTTGTTGACTCTGGCTTAATTACACACCATATAGGGTGGCGCTGAGCAAGCAGTGGAACACGGATGAAGGCAATGGAGAGATCGAGAAAAAAGGTTTATAGGCATATGTGATGAGTTTGCATGTTCTTTTGTGTGACGGGTATGGGTAAGATGTGGTGTGTTTATTTCAAGGATTTCTTGTGTGTTTCTCTAGGCTCATCTGAAAGCTCCCGTCCATTCCCACTACATCAATATTTAATTTGAAATATCCCTTGCTAAGTGCTCGGTGCGCATGCATGTTTGCAGCCTATTGTAGTGAGCTAATGCACATGCAAACGGCATGATGCCAGTTAATGTGTGAGTACATGATATATTAAAGGTCTTTTTAAATAATTCAGATCTGGGAGGCAGGAGAAGAAGCTTAGCTTGTGGAATATCACACAGCAAATGCGAGGGAGAAAAAAAAAATCTCAACACAACACAAAGAGCAACAGATGTTAAAGCGGCCAAATTGATGAGTCACAAACGAGGACTGTAAAGCGAGAGCGCCCAAAGCAGAGATGAGGGCAAAAAGAGAGTCTGATAGAAAAACAAGAGCTTCTGATAAACAAAGCGTGATATTTGCAGAGATAAATGGAGACAGAAAAGAGAGAGAGACAATGAGAAAGAGGCGGTTACCGATAGAGTAAGTTGAGGTGACACAGTCAGGCGGGGAGAGTGAGACAGAAAGTTAATGGGGAGCTTTAGAAGGTAATGGACTGTAGTTCCCCTGTGGTCTGACGGCAGTCCTGTTCAACCTGTGTACTTTAGGTATTGTCTGCTTCACTGTAGATTCAATAACCAGATGCTCCCTTGCCCTGGGGCTTTTGCACAAGAGTGCATAGCAGCTTTCACAATTGCCAGTGATAGCCCTGCGGTTGAGTTAGTGCTGGGAGAAGAGATATTTGACGCAGGGTTGAATTCGTTTGCTGGAGTTAACCAGTCCAGTTTCACAAGTTGAGCACTACACAATGTTTACTCATCTTATCCCTATGAGATCCTCATGTATACTGCGACTCTGCCTGTGCTTCATATTGATAAAGCTTTGCTGAGTCTGTGTGTGTGTGGTTTTGATGTGTGGGTGGCATGCAGGCAGGCAGTTTTAGCTGTGTGGTTTTGTTTGCAGAAGAGCGGTTGGGGTGTTGATATGTTTAAATGCAGACTTAGAAAAGCTTCTGCTTTTTGAAATCCTCGCTATGAATGCATCACCAGGTTTTTACTGATTATCTTCTTGTAGGTAGATGACATTTTCACCAAGAGGAGCAACTGTGTATCATAAATCCTAAATTGCGTTGCTGTGCTGTTGAACACTTCTGCAAAGAACAAGGGAAAAAGATATAATTGGTGCTAAAATCTTGCAGACTTGTTGCAGGTGGAACTACAATCTCGCCTCAGTCTACAGCACATCCGCACTATGTGGTTACTGCTGTGCATGCAGACATTTTGCGCGGCTATTTCTTTATGTTAAGAAACTGTGGTTAGCCACGATACTGGCTACCTATGTCTACCTATCCTCTATAACTGATTCATGCTTTTAAGCTAGTGTCTTGAGGCAGTTTGATGTGCACGTGACCAAAGCTCTTTTTCTATGAATGGTTTTGGAAAATGGGAAAATAAATGTAAACAAAAATTTAAAGAAAAAAAACTAATAATAATGTTGAAAAACATTTTTAGCTCAGGGTTTTGTTAAACTAATAGAAAACAAGTAGCAGTTTGTAGCGAGCACAAAATACGTGCAAATTTCTATGTGTCCTTACAATTTAGCCTAATTACCACAATGTGAATGTGTTGAGCATCCGCCTCTCGTACAGAGACTAATCCTCCTCAAATTAGCCGGCAAGGGTCAAATCTCGTCCTCAGGCCTGTTGCTACATGTCTCCCCTCACTCTTCCTGACCCACTTTGATGTCAACAAACTGTCTAACAAAGCTCTGACAGCCTAAAAACTACTTGCTGAACTTAATATGAATGAATCTTAATATCCTATAAATGCTTAACCTGACTACCATCAGGATCATTCCTACACAGACCTGTTTATCTTGGAACTACGCCTGATGATGATGTGAATTGGAATGAGTACATGGAGACGACTCTTCCTGTATACATTATGTTTGCACTGTATTTCATTCTGAAAAGTTGAATTGTAATATTTTTGAGTTTTCAGTTTATATTAAACTATGTCGGTCCGTTAACTTAGACCAGTGGTTCTCAAACTGGGTATTGGGACTCTAGTGTAATTTCAGGGGGTCGCAAGTTAGTTAAAAAAACTATAACCTATATTTATTAACTAAATTCAGGAATTTTATCAGGGCTGTCAAACCGTTGTTGCAAAAATAAACCTTAAATTAACACCTTTAATTTCTAGACATATTAATGTATAAATCAACATTAATCGTCTTATTTATGAAGACTGACTATTTTCAAGCCTTTTAGAGGATCCTGCCATCTGATATTATAGAATTTATTATTGTTGCAGGATTGGGGGTCATGAACACTAATGTGTTATTTGGGGGTTTCTTGCTAAAAAAGTTTTAGAACCACTGATTAAGTCTTTCATAGCAGCACAAAACTCACGCTTTTGCATGATTATAATACATGTTGCATAAGAGCAGGGCTTTATACTTGAAGTTGGAAGGGATGTGGGCTCAGCTAATATGTTTAGTATGCATCTTGCAGCACATTTTAGCAAGGGTTTAACTTGTTTGAAGGCTCCCTTTTTTGATGAAGCAGCAGATCTGCCCCTGATGCAGTGGTGGGAAATGTCCTTAGCTAGTCCAAACATTGACTCTTTCTCAGCTTGCTAGCATAACGTGTGAAAAAAGGAGCAGTGTGGAGGTCAGAGAAGAGTAAAGTTGGACAGCCACCAAACACGACATTAAAACAGCTTCTGATGCCTCCTAGATTAATGCTAGCACCTGCTAATGTGCGCTGATATCTGTAGCACTTTTGTGTGTGAGCATCTGCACGACGTACCAGGTTCCCCCTGAAATTCATCCAAGCTGTGGTCAGTTATTGAGCAATAAATCAACAGTGTGTGTCTGAGAGCAGGGATAAACATGTAACAGCTAAGCATGGGAAAGGCCAACACCCAAGGCAAACAGTGTGGTAGTAAATCTTTTTATCAACCAAACCGTCTCAACATGTCTCTGATTACATGAAATTTCAGCCAAATCCATATCTGGTTTTTAGATTTTGTTGATACACCTCCCAGGTATTTTGGAAACTGGTTGTATGCTTAGTTCTGGGAGGCATTTCTTTCATATCTCTTATTGTTTGGGAAAGCTGCCGTCTCTTTTTGCTGATTAGGAATGGTTCTGTTTTGTTTTCATCGCTCAGAACAGGTCCTGTGAGCCATAAGTTCTCATATGTTAACAAAACAAGATGAACAGTAGCTACATGATCTTTAAACCCGTCTTTTATATAATTTGAATACATATAATCCACACACACACCTGGTTTTGTAAAAGGGGTTTGCCAAGCTTTCCTTTAGAAGGTGGCCAGGCTTGGCCGGAGACATGAGGTGAAGAGTTCATACATCCAACGGGAGCTTGGCCTGTAGCCGCTCTGTATCAAAAGGAATCAGCCAAGGTTGATTCGGGCATCTCACCAGGATGCCTCCTGGTGGCATCATCTGGAGGTTTTATGGATTCGTCCTGCGCTTTGAATTGTCTTGGACCTGAAAGGCGCTATATAAATAAACTTGCCTTCCCTTGCTGGGAGGAGATTCTCAGACATTCCACCTTATTTACCCCTAATGGGGTGGAGATGCCTCAGGATCTGCCAAAGGAGCTGGAGTTTGCAGTCGGGGAAAGAGGTGTCTGTGTCTGAGTTAGGAATGCGCATTATTATTCGATGATCGGTTAATCGATCGATAAGATTTTAAGCGATTACATTATCTTTTAATCAATTGATCGAATGAATCTTTAGACTGGTGGTGAGCTTGTAAGTAAGAGCATATTTTCCAGTGTTACCACTGAATGAATCCTATTTAACTGCCACATGAGTCGTTCATCTTGCAATTAAAATCTTAATAAGGAAACAATCTAGGTTTTTTCTACCTTAGTTCATTTAAATATAGGCTATAAATACTTGATTTGATTCTGCTGCCTCCATGACCTTGAATAAGTGCAAGAAATGGATGGACTGATGGATGTTTTTTCTAGCTGTAGCAAAGTTGTTTGTCATTATGGGACCAGCTGTAAAGTGTGATAAGAGAGATGAAAAAGATTTATGTCAACAAGGGCGGAAAATATCATGAATTTAAGGTTCATACTGATAACTTTTTCACATGATTTCACTGTCAGAGGATTTAATTTGATGATGATTAAATTTAGGTTGGCTCGCTTAAAATTCATTTTCTATAAAGATTTAAGCATCTTTGTGACAACTGTGTGCCGCTGTGGCTACTCTGGTTGTCAACATTTACCGGTCCTTTATTGGTTTTATTTATGACTATGCACGTGGGTGCTGATGTCACTTCTTGATATTTTCAAAACATTAAGTGTTGACTTGACATAGACTTAGTGTCAGCTGCTAATGTGAGGGGTAATAAGCTGCTAAATAGTTTACAGTTGAATGTAATCCAATGGTGAATGAAAAATCAGACATCAAGCATTTAAATGTCACAAATGTGAACTTAAAACACCAAGTGTCTGATGGTGTTCCAGCTTTACTTTTAGAATTTTATCACCCAATGTCCAGAAACAAAGTTCTTACCAGGCTATTTTTAGAAGTCTGAATTTGGCATCATCTCTTTGAGGGAAACAGGTTTTGGACAGAAATGTCGGTTGAAACCGGTGACCTTCTTGTTGTGAGGCCACGATGCTAACCACCACTCCACCGAGCAGCCCTGATGGTCACATCCTGACTCTAAGTGCAGCATTTTGTGCCAATATGACACTGACCATAGTGTCTGGGCTTAAATTACCTGCTGCATTGGAACATACTACTTTGTTGCTGTCTCCAGGGATTCAGTGATATTGGTGGGTTGCAATTGTGTGGGTTTTTGCGTGACAAAAATAAGTTCTGTTTATTGTTCATAAAATGTTTATTGGTTGTAAAATGGCTTGGTAATGCACATCTATGTGATATGCTTGTTGGTTGTGCATTAATTGGCTAACTTTGAACACCAGTTCAGTTGTAATCAGTTTGTTATTTTTTAAAAAGCCTTCATTATTTCAATGATAATAAAGCTAAAGATTACTGTATTCTAAATGGAAAAAAGGGTCTTTACTTTCATCTGTGTTGCAATAGAACACAAGGTGCATCCTCATTGACACAACTTTTCCCACAGATCCTGTCTCAGGTTTTCTGTGTGAGCTGGGAATTACATGCAATTCACAGAAATAATATCCCATCATCTCTTCTCTACATGCTCATATATTTTCCCCTTTTTATTTTTACGGTTGTCATTCTTGAGATGGCCACAGGTTGACCCTGGTATTTCCCCAATCTGGGGCTCAGTCATTTGTCCATTCAACCATTTTTTCTATTCAGCTTTTCGCTGTCCGTCTGCCTCCTCATGATCTCCATACATCTAACTTTCTCTCTCCTTCTGTCTTTTTTTTGTCCGTGTTTTTCATCTCAGCCTCTCACTCCAGATGTCTGCCCTCAGTTTTACTGTTTGTCCCTGTACTTGTCTTCCTTGTTGCAATCTTTTTTTTTCCTTCTTTTTTAGCTTTACCTCTCTTTCTGTCTGGCTCCCTGTCTATAAATAGAGCCCTCGTGGTTTGGACGTGTTGGAATAACAATGGCAGCACAACAATTCATCTTTTCAGCTCAATTTTATTTACCTTTATTGGACTCTTCTCTTCTCTTCTCTTCTCTTCTCTTCTCTTCTCTTCTCTTCTCTTCTGCACATGGGGGCACATTTGGATCATATTCAAATGACTTTCCCCTCAGTTAGCTCAGTGTTGAAGTGTTTCCTCTCACTAGAGGTCATTAACAATCTTTTATTCCATTCATCAAGCGGTCTTCCTTTTAAACTCCCACATAAACTCTAACTCCTTTAGAACAACAGCTTACTTAACCCACTACCATTCTGGGCTTTAACAATGATTATCTAATGATGAATGCCCATTTCGCTGCACTGATTGTGAGTGTGAGCATCTGGGTCGTCATTTCAATCATAAATTAATCATTTGAGCAATTATACATATGTGCTTTGCTTTAATTTGGCTTTTATCAATGACAAAGATTTATTAATTAATTTATTAATTTATTAATGTTTAATGCAAAGAGTATTCCTTTCGACTGTTGTTCCAGTTTATTCCAGCCGGTTTAGCATTTCCACAGCCTGACTCCGTCATTCACCTTTCTGCAGCTTTCAGAGGAACTGCAAATACGAACGGATAAATACAAATATGGTCCCACCAAAGCTGACGCAAACGTTTGTTTAAACATACTCCTCGGCGCTGCTAGGTGTAAGTAAAAACAGAGCATAATAAGTCGCATTCATGCGACCATCAACATGAGCATTCACTCGCTGACATGCTTGGAAACACACACATGGACTTTCTCAGGGAGAGGAGTCGAGTCCAAGTCTGAGGTCAGATTAAGGGTCAGGGTTTGTGTTATTTAGGGATGCCATCAGAGGAGTCCTTCAGGATGATGACAGATTGCTTGAGACAGGCAGAGGAAGCAGAAAAAAGAAGAGGAGAATCAGATCTGATGCTCTGTGCTTGCTTCGTCGTATGTAACTGTGCGGTCTCAGGCATTTCTGGTGTGTGTGTGTGTGCATGCCAATCCCTCATCAGTCTTTTTATCACCACCTGACCTCAGTGTGGACTGATGGGGCAAATGTTTGGGTTTTCAGAGAACATAAAAGCATTGTTAAATTTAGTTAAGTTTTTTTTTCCCGCTCTGAATTAATCCACACTTGCTTCCATCGCGAATGTTAATCCACCGTTATTTAGATGTTCCATTAAAATAGTTGAGTCTCCCCCCCAGTTCTCATCATTTTTTGTTTCCCTCCTCCTTTGTCTCCTCTTCTTACAGGGAGATTATGCACTTGACACACAATAAACCAACTTAAGCCTATTTAAGCATCAATCTCAGCATCGGTTGGTGTTCATAATGCTACGATACAGCCGATGAGTCGTATCGTCCGATCAGGCATTTGTCATCACTCGCTGCATTCAGAAATATTTGAAACAGCATTTTTGTGACAGCGTTGGCTGGTGATATAAATCTTTTATTATGACAGTGTTCTTTAGAAAGTTGCAGTTACACCTGCCAGTAAACTGTCAGCGTAGGATCGCGGTACATAGTGAAAGATTTGTTAAGCACAGGAACATACCTGGTCATCTGTCAGCAGGTCACAGCAGTGCCACGAGAGCACATTCGAGTGATGTTTACTCCACTCAGGAGTCACGGATATAGCCTACAAGGATGTGAAAATAGCTTTAAAAAGAGCTGAAAGTGTTAGAAGAATCACAACAAACATTACACATTTCCGTGGATCGGTGCGGCTGGAAATGGAAAGGACATACCTCTTGGTCAAATTTTGTGGTTGGTCTCATTTTTACTTGGAAGATAAAATGTATGAGTTCCCGGTAGAGGAAAATCAACACAAACACTTCCCTGGTAGGCGTATTTCTGACTGAGGAGCCTCACCAGCTGTGGCATCAACATCCAGTGTTGCTGCCTGTATAAATAAATATTGATAGCTGCAATAACAAACTGTTTATTAGCACATTTTCTTTTCCAATTTGCCACTGGAATGTGGTCAGCTCTGCGTTCCAGCTTCCAGAGCAAAAGGAAGGCAGCGTTGCATTCCCGGCTCAACGGATGAACCATGTTAGTCATGTGTTCAGAGGGTGGGGGGATAAGACACCAATGCTGGCATGGCTAGACGTCTTATTCCTTTCTCCAAGAATACACTAAGTGCGTTTTGAAAAGACGCTGCATTGAGTGTTAAACAGCCCTTCATTTTCATATTTTCATAATTGCGAGCAGCGTGTTTCTGACAGCGACTGTGTAGGTGTGTGTGACATAATGTTTGTGTGTTTTGCAGGTTTTTATCAGAGAAATAAATTATTTACTTTGGTCTTCCAGCCACAACATTTCCCAACACTCTGACGCTGCTGTATATGTTGGCACAGCACCCTGTGTAAGCAGGTGCAGGGAGCCTTTTGAAGTTGTCGTTCTGATGGATGGTATCATAATACTCGAGCTTCTCTCCTCCCTCCAGGGATTTGCACCTGAATGAATACGAACCACAGTAATCGCATCGGATGAAATGTGCCCAGAGAAGCCGTTTGAACTGACGGCTAGTTATTGTCATGTTGTCTTATCAAAAAACCAAATGAATTCTTCTTTCAAACATCCCGGTTGAGCTGCATTTGCACTGTGCATGTGCATGTTTACCACTAACTCTGGTCTAGCCCGCCTCTGGAATTTGAACCAGTTTTTTTTTCCTTCCTTGCTTCAACTCCAGCTCTGTTTTTCTGACCTCTATTAAACCCCCAGCAGCTGATGTGACGTGGGTTTAGTAAAAGCACTTTTGTTGACATTCCCCCCTCTTTTTCTGTTTGTATTCCCTGCTTGCACTCAAAGAAGAGGTGTTACAGAATTTTCTCTCGTTTTTCCACCCATGTGTTTATTTTTTCTCAATTAATTTATTTGGCAGGAACAAAGCAATGAGCATTTGATAGATGTGAATGTAAACGTGCCGAATTATAGCCAAAGGCAAATTTCCATCCATTGTTCATAAAAGATGTGAAAGGAATATTAAACAGTAGGTACATTAATATAAACAACAATTAATGAATATAAATCTTGTATCAAGAAATCAGTGATATCAAGAAATAAATACAAATATGTTGTAAAAGTAAGTTGTATCAGGACAACGGTTTGACATGCCCAATATATGCCTTAAAATATATGTAAAATTTGGACTATAATTGTGTATCGTATCACACCCACATTAAATGAACATATACACAACACACCAACAATAAGGGATGTAACGATACACTTCATCCACAAATCAATTCAGTTCTCAATTTTAAGTTCTCAATTTTGATTTCTTAACAAATTCTTTCTAGCAAAATTATTTGTTTTTTATTTTATGGCCAAATGAATTGTCTTTTTCTTATATTTGCCTTTTTTCTCCCTTTTTTAAGACTGTGACCTTCTATTACCAGCTGTTATAACAAAACGTAACACTGAACAAATAATTATTATAAATATGGAAATGATCACAAATCATTATATGAACAAAAGAAGTTTTATTTGTTTTAAACGTCATCTGCATTGCATTGATGTATTGCATACAAATTGATTTTCCTTTTTTCTACATCAATTTCCATTTAAACCAGTTTAAATCTACAACTACTAGCAGATACTTTTCTGCTAAACGCACAATTGATTTTAAATCAATTTCCGGAGTATCATTACATGCCTACCAACAATCTTAATAAATATAATAATAAATAAAACCATATATGATATACATGTACATATATACATCACATAAAAAATCCTCCTCACATGGAAGAACCCATGCATCTTTTTTCCTGCATTTTTAAAAAGTAAGTACAGTTCTGGTTGGAGCATCAGTTCTATAACTATAATGTTGTCAGTGGGCTATATTATTACACACACTCCTGCATCATACAGTGTTACACTCATGCTGCTAAGTTTATGGTTTGCCACCTCATCTTGTACATCCAGACAGCCATATGAGCAACATTTATCCTCATTCTGTCGTTCTACCTTCAGGCTATTGCAGCTGAACACAGCGCATGAAAAGAACAGGGACATCCTGTATCTCCTTCAGTTTCTCCGGAGGCCTTGGCTTAAACCTTTATCATTGTTGTATGATTATTCCAAGCAGCAATTGTTCAGGCTTGTCACGCCTCATTGTTGCTTAAAGAAAAAGGCTGAAGCTCTTGCATACGGCCCAATATTCAGGTGTGAGAGAGGTTATAGGTTACAGTGCTCTTGCCTGCGGGGATGATAACTGCTTTTACTATTGTGCAAGCTAATTGTAGCCAGATGTACTTTGTGATTAATTGCGGTGTTTCCTTTCAGAAAGTTGTACATTACTGTAATTATCCAACTTCTCTTCACCTAACAAAGTCTGCCAACCGTTAAACCAATGAAGAGGCAGCTGAAATAACAAAGACCTACCTTTTTCTTAGCTTTGAGTTCAGAGCCCAACTGAGTCACAAGTTGGACTCTGCTGGGACCTCAAATTAAAAAGGTAATTACAAGTGTTTTTGTTGAGCTGGATTTAAGTCGTACAGTACTGCATGCTCACCGCTTGCTGTAGATCTCCGAGACATTCATAGAATAGACTAGTTAATTGGGTTGGGGGCCTTTATAAAAGCAAATCCTTTCATCTTGAAGTTATTTTATGTATTGTTCAGCAGGCTTGGACTGAAGCAAAGTACAGTGAGAAGACTCATTTTTTGACTTTCGCTTTAAGAATAAAACATTCACACTGTGACTTCAGAGAATCTACCTTGTTGGAAGTTTCAAGTTGTTTTTTAAAGTTTTTAATTATGGCGGTGTCACAGTTGGTTTGGGAAAGTTTGTGCTACTGTGTGTGAATTCATTTAGTCGTTTAATTAGTGAGGCCTTGTTGTTGTTATCACACTTATCTTTTTCCTGAAAATGGGACTCATTATGAAGTTATACAATTCTGCTTTTGTCTTATTTGACAGCTCATTATCTACGCCACCTTCCCTCCCATCTCCTCCCATCTCGTCCCGCCTTTCAGCCCTCGCCTTCCACCCTGCTTCATTTCTCTTCCTCCTTCCTTAACCCCCCCCCCTTTTTTTTAGGAAGGGTTTTTTGTCATTACCCATTAGTATCTGTCAAGCTCCCGCTTTCCTCTCATCTTTCTCTCCTCACCTCCTCTTCTCCTCATGAGCCCTCCTCCCCTCATCTCTTCCCTTTTCCCCCCTCATACAAACTTCCACATTTCTTTTACTCTCATCCTTGCTGTTAAACGCGCCCTTTCACCTCCATATTTTTCTGTTCTGTCCATTTAAACCAGTATAACTGGGCATCCACCCGTCATCCGCATCAGTCTTGATATTTCCTGACAAAAGGCAGTTTGTGTTTGCGGTTGATGTAATTGCTAGACAGACTCAGTCCTTGTGACATTGACATGTCAGCTCAGAGAGAGGCTGAGACAGACAGGCACCTCTGCAGTAACCCTACACCCTGACTGTGTGCATATGTGCGTCTGTGTGTGTGTGTGTGACGTTTTCACAGTTATTGCATCATTGTGTCATACAATCTAACCTCCATTTTCACCTTTCTATTGTTTTTCCTACTTTCTCTCGTCTTTTTTCCCCCTATTCCCGTCCCTCCTCCTCTGCTCTGCAGATGTATTCAGAGTTTTCAGACTTTATATGTCAAGGAAATGGTTATCGATATTAAACCACTCTCTGGGCTGCATAGTCATCTTGTAATTAACTTTTTGCTGCAGATGCCAACAAAGGTACTGTTTCATTTCAGCATTGTGTGTCGTCATGACAGGAAAGAGTTCAGAGGACAAATATGCCCGTTTCCTCTTCCTGTCACCTCACTTCCGTCCTTGCTCCTGCTCTCAGGCGTACCCCTTCTTGATTTATATTTTGTTGCCAACATGTATGAGTCTCAGTACAAATAAAAAAGGAAGAAAATGTAAATGTTGACTAAAGTACAGTACCCTATAAAAGGCTGAAAGCCTCAATTTTTACAGAGTAGGAGTGGTCTTGTAAACACAGTTTTGAAATGTTGACCCATATTTCAAATCATTAAGAAAAAGCACAAGAAAACCAGGCCAATGTCTTGTTACAATGTGCGCTTTGGCAGTAATGGACTCATCTGGAATGAATTAACCCCAAAACTTGCATGTAACATGACCACAGTCGCTCATCTGACAGACTCACAGTGCAATGCACACAAACCTGTATGCAAAATGCACACACAGACACATACACACACAGATCTACACTGGAGCTGGTTCAGTTGTCTCTCTGAGGAATTACTTGAGTTTCTCTTGCATGACTCTTATCGGTAGCCTGTATCTGTTTAACTTCTCTGGTTACGCCGTCAGAGCCGGAGCCCAAATCAGTTCCTCCTCCTCGTTCTATGCCGACCAGCTGCAGAGGAAATATAGGCCACAGCGAGGGGAGGAAAAGGGCACACAACCTGACGGAAAGAGCGAAGGCAGCTGAGGGGATACGGAGGGGGAAGAAGCAGAGAAAATGATTGATGACGTTCAAGTTTGATGTTTTGATGTTTCTTTTTCTGCCTTTTCCTTTCAGCGCTGTCCTCAGTCTCCCTGTGTTGACATGAGCTAATCCTCCTTTTATGCGAATTGTAAGGATGAGGGTTGTGTGTGTTTGTGTATCACAAGAACGGGACACAAGAATGCCATCTGTACAGTTTGTTTCATTCTGGTACGCTTATGTGCGCATAGCCCATCAGTGTTGCTGTCAACAGTTTTGCCGCATAGACGTGGTTTGTTGTATTGAAGCCAGAGTGTGTTTGTGCCAGAACAACAATATGTTCAACACACAGCTGGTTAGACTCGCTAAGGCAATTGTTACATTGATGGAACATAAATATTGAGGATTTCTAAGTACTTAGCACACAGCTGTAATTGTTAGCTGCTGCTTTCTTCCCAGTATGTGACCCCGGATTCTGGCTTGTGCTTAAAAGCTCCCCAATGGTGTGTGTGTGTGTGTTTTAAAGAAAATAACAAATATAAAGTATTGGGATATCCTGCTGGTTTGGTGATATACAGAACATTTACAGTTGTAGCAATGTCCCGCCTGGGGATCTTTTTAGTTAGACTCCATGATTATAAATATGAAAACTGCTTCAAAAGGGATAATCCTAAAATCTGAGATATATTAAGGGTTCAAAAGGGACAGAAATTTAAAGAAGTGTTAATTTTTTAATAGTTTGACATGTCCTAAAGAACCTGTCAGCTTTAACTTTACGTATTTTTTCCCAAAACATCTCTTAGTTTATAAATGTTCAACAAATACAAATACAGAAACAGACTGCCATCCATCTAACAAGATGCATAAGAGGACATGTTGATCTTTTACTGCTATATCTTACAAACACAAAATGCTACAATATGATTGGATTCCAGCTGCTGCTTAGAAGTGATCTTAGAAGTGAATCTGGAGAGGTGCTGAAGTTCAGCTTTGGCATTAATAGTAAAGGCCCAGATTTGATGGTTTAAAGAGAGGCTGCTCAGATTATGTAATAGTTTTATGTGGGACATCTCTTGTCCTTTCTTCAACACAAGTCCTAATCCACGTCCCACAAATCAGTTGGATCATCACTTACTGTAAGAGAGCGTGAGAGTGTGTGAGACACCGTTTACACCCTGATGAATACAGGCATGAAGATAAACACAGAAAAAGACACACTATATAAAGTTTCGTGGTAATGAACTCCTGCTGGTAGCATCAGTTGGTATTTTCATAGGCATTAGTGGGGATTTTAGCCATGATCTTCCAACAATCTATGGGATGTTTCTTCTGGAGTAAAAGCCGTGCAGACTTACTAAGCTCTGCTATCTGCTTTCTTTTTATTCATCCATTTTTCCCCTCGAGGCGCTGGACTTGTAGCTCATGCAGCTAAAGTAGTAGCGGCATGATTTAAATATGGGAGCAGTTGACACTTTTGGAGCCGATCATGTCCATCAAGCTTCTCCGAACTGTTTGTTTATGACGTGTTGACAAAGAGGCAGGTGGACGTGAGCTATATTAAGACTGCAACCTTTTACACACAAATGTGCTCCACGTGGACACAACACACGAGGAATATGTATGAGATTAGAAAGTCGGAGGCTCACACAGAACAGAACCACTTTCTGGCCACTTGATCTGGCCTCAGCACACTCGCTGCAGCAGCTCAGTGTGGCCTATTTCTCTGAAAGAAGGGTCAAGTCCTTAAAAGTTCAAAGACTCTGTGGACCCTTCAGGGCAGACAGGAATGCTGATATATGACAATCATTACACTCAAAAGTCTCAGGTTTCAAATTTATCTGTTGTTGCTAAAAGAGAGGTTTTTTTCTGGCCAATCAGTCACATGTGATGCTGAAAAATAGTTCTCAAATAAGTTTGACAAGTTTTCATATAATTAAGTTTAAAAGTAATCATACATTTGATCTTTCTGTTGCACATATGTACAATAAGAGAATTTTATAAGTGCAGAGAGTGCTTACGTATCGAACAGACTTTTTGAAATGATCTGCTGTATAACTACAGGTTTCACACATCTCCTGGACTGAATAACTGAACATTGGTCAAGACAAAGTAAACCATGATTTGGTCCATTTTTAGTTTGGGAACTATTTTAGGGTGTAAGCAAAGAGACAGAAATGAGCCACAGAAACACTTCCAGAGGAAATTCTAGGTTTAGTGATTATTTAGTGTGGATGTTAGAGTTGCACAAAATGGTCTCAAATCTGTATTGTGGCATCATTTTTATGAATGTGCTGGGTTTTTATTGTAATATATTCTTTCTTCCTTATATAAATGTCAAAATGACAAAATGTATGTTCTGAACATACGTTACAAAGAAATAAACAGTTAAAGTATAAAACACCATTTTAAGAATATTAAAAAATTTAACTTTAAGTAATTTTAAAGGATCATGTGTATGATCTTTTTTATGTTTTACCTTCAGTTAAAATCTGTAGTGATGAATATATCTTTATATTTTGTAAACATTAAATCCCGACCAATACATGGATTTTCATTTGAACAAGTTCGTCTAAAGTATAAAAATTTCTGCATATTTCTACATAAGATTTACGGTTGGCCGGTGGAGCTAAAACTAAATTTATGCTGTTTCTACCATTTCCATTTCTACCGCCCACGCCTACAGTAGTAGTAATTGTATTCTCTGAGGGCCTCTGCAGATCTGAATAGATTTCAGTGTTTTTCCTCTTATGTCAATTGTAAAAAATATGTGTCCATCCATCCAGTCAGACAAGTTTTCCATCACAAAAATAAACTAATAATAAATATCATATCTCAGATGCACAGTTCATATAAACGATGAAAGCAAGAAAAATATATAATATATAAAAATATATTTTCTAAATGCTTTTATTGTCCCTATAATCTTGCTCTGTCAGTAGCGCCGCAGGGCATAAAATGGGGCAAAAAACCTGAAACAAGCCATTTATCCTTTTTGTCTTTTCACTCACTGTTAAACTTTGGATCGCTGTTGTAGTCATGTGACTTTATCAGACCAACGCTTCCTGCTTCAGCGACAAAAGGAGGCTTTGTTAGTTCGCTAATCATTTGAGTCAGAACTTTAATCAGTGCATAGAGTCTGGATATCTAAAAAGGTTGTTTCAGCTGATGCAAGATTAATGGGAGTTTTTATGTTATTTTTTCAGTTTTGGACTGCGAGTGGGAGAAGATGTGCTGTAACGTGAGTTTGACGGGCGGGGTACAAGACACTTTAAACCGGTCCACTGAGTTAATAGATGCTCAGTAATTTAAAGCAAGTGAAATATTGAAAATCACGATTTAAAGCCCGTTACATCCTCTTGACCTTTGGAATCCTGGCATGTCAGCGTTTTATTCATTTGCTTCTGGAATTGGGATTACTCCAGCTATAATCAGATTCTTTGTGCGTGGCATGCTGTTAAGGATTACCACTTTCCTCCAGAAGTTTCACCCATTATCCCTCAGATTTCCTCTTATTACACCTGATCAGGACGACCGGATAAAGTGGCTGTATGGTGGGAGAGAAACTGTATGAAATCCATCATGAACGGGAGGAAAAAGTTAAGTGTCATAAGAAAAGCGGATGATGGGAGAGCAATAGGACAAATTAGAGAAGGAAGATGAGAGAATAGCAGTGAGATGAAGCGTGACCAGCAGATGAGAGGTTAACGGCAGCACGAGCACATGGAAGATGTGGATGGCGTTGGTGTGCGTTGTGCAGCCAGGCACAGCAAGCAGAGACAATGGTCTGTGCAGTCAGTGACTAGCTGGGATGGCACCTATTGTTATCAGACAAGTGCTATACACAACATGAGCACACACACACACTCAAAGGGCTGGTCATGGATCCGTCCTGCTGCAAATCAGGCCAAAAACAGAAAGAAAAATCTCTTATAGCCAGTAGAAAACCAAACACTTAATAAATAGCGTCTAGTTTTTAACAATGCATTCATAAAAGTGATTAGAAAAGCCGTTGGATGTACATCTCACCACATTTACTACACAAACAACTGTTTCTCAGCCACATCTAGGTCAGATTTCAATACACACACATGCACGCTGACATATGGCCCTGGTTACTGCAATATGTAGAGCGGTGATTGATGGGAAACCAAAAACCATCTAAATAGGAGGAATGAGGGAGGGAGGGAATGGAGGTTCAAGGCGGGGAAACAAAGACGGAGTGAGACAAGAAAGTTGGAAAAGACGGATAAAACAAACAAATACGTAAGGAGTGTGTGAACAGAAGAAGCCCAATTTGCGGTGGGTGCTTCCCATTTTGGCCCACACTGCACAAATGTATTCATATGAGATCATTCTGCATCACTCTCATCCTCTTTGACTTTTACGTGAACTCATCCCTCTGATTTTCAGTTGCACTTATTCACAACAGATGCTCTCTCTCTCTCTCTCCCTCATTCTGGCTAACCATAACAAGCTGTGGCAAAGATCCTGGTTTGTGTGTTCAGCTACAGCGATATGTGGGTCTTTTGTGAGCATGTTTATTGTGTAGGTGTGTGTGTGTGTGTGTGCTGGGGGAGGTTTGTGGTTCTTTGCAGGAGAGCGTTAAAAGAGTGCGGGGGGTTTGAGGGGCGCTGCAGCTCCTCAGTGAGGGGAACACACCGCGCTTTTTGCTTCACGCAGAACAGACACGCACACACACAGAGCGTCCCCACCGAAAGTCTTTACAGTGTATAAGAAACAAACCAGCTCATTCATGCAGCCAAGATGTAATTAGGATTTACAGCTGCTGATTTTTTTTCTTCCCCTCAAAATTTGGGTCAGAGGAAAATCAAATTGGGTCAACAAGCATTCTGCAGAACCTGAACAAAAAGTTCATAGTTCGCTTAGAATTTGTCTGAATGCTGTGCCGCTTGTTGCAAAGAAGGCATCAGCAGTTGTTCTTGTTGTCTTTCATGTAAATCTTTTTGCTATGATTTAACCTACAGCTTTGATTAGTCTTTTTTTTTTTCTTTATGTGATTTTCTCGTTTTGAATCAGATCATCTTAAGCTGCTCAGCAGGGGGAGGTTTTCACAAAAAGCGATTTATCTTTAAACCAAGGTGTTAAAAACGTTTCATTCATTCCCCCTCCACCAATATATGGTGAAAATGCCTAAAGATCTACTTCTGAAGCTGTGAAGTAGATCAGACTGTGGTTTTCACTGGAGCAAATAATCATTTGACATGATAGAACATTGATGTTACACAGAATCAGAAAGTGATGAATATCTGTTTGGTTGAAAATATTTTTTTTATAATTTGATGACAGTAAAACATTCAGCAACTGATGAACAACTCCAAGTATAAGATCATTTTGGACTTTTAAGTTTAGACCTGGATGCAGTCCGGTGACCACGCATGCCAACCATGCTGGAATCTGAACACTCGGGAATGTTGCTCCATCACTTTTTACCACAGATGACACAATCACCTTCTGGTACTCTGTATCCATGCTAAAAGATTCAGTCATCATGAAAAGAATTTGTCATGTAGGAGAGCCAAGAAAAACAAATAAAACGATCAAAGATGTCATGTCGATGCTAGAAGTGGTAGATTTATTGCAATGTTAACTTTCACACCGACTAACTTGGAAGAAAATATCCAAACTTAGAATGTATGGGAAGTATACTAGTGAGTGCTTTTTGACCCAGTATTTTACAAATGTAGCCCCCATTTCCTACCAACCAATGCAACCATGTCTTGATATGATATTATGATACAAAAATTTCAACTTGGTTTCGATACCAAGGAAACTGCTCAGCTCTGAACATGGTTAGTGATCTCAGACAGGCTGCTCTGAGAATTTCAGAAATCTCTAGAGTTTACAGAAAAAGATCTGAGGAAGAGAAAATATCCAGTGAGCAGCAGTTTTCTGAATGGAATTGCACTGATGATGGCAGAGGTCAGAGGAGAAGATTACAGCCAAGGTATTCAGAATATCATCTCGGAACGCACTACACGTCTAACCTTGCAGCAGAAAAAGAAGCACCGCTTGCATCGACTTGCATGGAAGAAAAGCTGGGAACTGGCAGATCTCAATGATACATGAACCTTGTGAAATGTTTCTGCTGAGTAGGACTGTTTTCATTCAACCAATAAAAAAGATAGAACAGCTTCTTCTCTTTCTTCCTCTCAGGATATTTTAGTCACTCATGTAAAATAAAGATAATTACTGTTATATCACTGAAAGCCTGAGAAACACACAATTCTTGGACGCAGACAATCGGATCCAATTATTGACTCTATATTTAGTCTCCCCTGGAGAAATAAATGTTTGGTACCCGTGGACTTGCAGTGTTAGCATTGACTTTTATTCAAGTACATTTTGGTACTAGTTTAGCGTGGGAGGCTTTTTTCCCCCTGGCATCTGTGGTGTGGTCTTCTGTTGTGGCCTTATTCCATCTGATGTTGTGATTGCTGCCCACTGGTCGGGATGCAACGGACCGGAGAGCACCAGAGCAGATGATCAGAGTGTTGAGACTCAGCGGGATATCCAGACCCACACGAGCTGATCAGAGTATCAGCTTTCAGCTCCTCTGCAGGAAGCGGCGTAATACTGTAACACAGCAGATTGTGTTTCTGCCAGCCTGTCTGGCTGCCTGCTTCTATGTGGGTCTATACATGTGTGTGTGTTGTCCTCGGTTGGCTGTTGCAGAACAGAATTGGGGCAGACAGAATTAGACCTGACACTTAGGTAGGGATGTATATAGGAGGCTCCTTTCAAACCCTCCGATAGGCTGAGAGAAAACAGTGAGAATGCAGTGCTGGGATTAGAGAGTGTGAGGTCCTCATGTTCAAAAGAAGTGTGTGTGAGTGTCAGATAAGAGATGTGCAGACGTGCCTTGCTTAAGTGTGTGAATGAGAATGTGAAAGAGAGCGACTTAGATGGAAACAAGAGGATATTTTTGAGTCTGACAAAACTCAAGTCTCATGATGTTTTGAAGCTGGGAGGGAAAGAAAGGATGGGGGGGAAGGGAGAGAGAGAGGACAGCCACTCTCAACAAGAGGACTTATGTGCCATGGATCAAATTATTTCTGTAAATACTCGCATCCTGACATCAATTTCTTTTTTGTGCCTTTCTTGTAGCTATGCATCCACTGTGCTGTCGCTGATGAAGCCCTGACTGTGTCTGTGCCCATTTATACACTTGAGTGAGGAAGGAAACATTAATAATGGATTAGTGAGCTGCCTCAGACGTACTGCCTGCCGTCTCTACTCATATCATATGCACAAGCACCAAAATATGCACATGCACGGTCATGTTTCCCCAATTTTGGAGGATATTACGTTTGACATAGAGACATGCTCCTAAATAAACCTCCTATGTGCTGCTTTTGGTCTACAGAATGCATCAGGGCTAACAGATTTGTGCGTTGGATAATGCAAACGCACACTTGGAGTGAAGAAAAGTGGAAGGAATCGTCTCTGGCCCGGGGGGAGGCATTTGATGGGTGGTCGGGGTCTTTTCTAAGTGGTGCAGGGAAATGGAATGTCCGCTTCTTCCAGTCAGTCAGGTGACTTAGTCATGTGACCGCGGGATCATGTGATCTTAGATCCAGAGTGGAAGGGAACTGGACAAAAGCTTGGTGAGCGCACACATAGGCAGATGATTTGTGTGTCGGTTGCTAATGTGCTATCATCGGGGAAGTGGTTGCTGCAGGATGAAGGGGGATAAGCTGCCGTAGAGCATCAGACACATGCACATTACTCCTGAAAGCTTTGGTGTGTGTGTGAAGTGCTTTTATGTGTGAGTGTAAGTCATATGATATAGATGAGGCTCTGGGTTATATAATATGACAATATGAGATCATCACCTTAGAGGTTCTTCTAATCTCTGAAGTAGCTCAGAAGGTTTTCTAATGGCTCTGTAGTGTTTCCAAAGCCTCCCATGTTTTGTCTGAGCAGAGGTTGACTGGCTGTTTAGGTTTGGATGCTTTCGTTTGTCATGACATTGTCATGTTGGGATTTTCTCAATCTGTGATGAAATTTAGATGTGTGACGTTGCTTTAAGCATTTGAATTATTGATGGGAAGCTTTTTCTAGCCTTATGATTTGTACAAACCCTCTTGATGCTTTATTTAATAATAACAAAATCACGCATTGTGAGGATTTTGTCGTAATGCTTCTTGGGTTTTTGCAGAAGATTTAAAAATATCGTCCTTCCTGAACAGAAAAAAACAAAGCGGCTGAACCGCAATCACGATATCCTCATTGGTTTTCTTTTTTAAAATTGGTTGCCATGGAAATAATCCTCGTTAAATTGCAGAGAGTTGGTGTCCGATCTCCAGCGTCTGTGCTTGCATCACCTAGAAAACGCCGCCGCTTCTTTAGAATGGAGTTAGATTTAAAATGAAGGCTTTTTTTTGCTTCCTCCCACTGTCCATGTAGAGACCTGTCACCTGGCTCCTCAATCTCCTGCTGTTTCCTCACCCTAAAGAGATACAGTTATTATGAAAGTTTCCAAATGTGTCATGGTTTCCTCTGAAGATGTTTTTCTTCCTGGTTCACTGGAACATTGCTGTCCTACATTTACTCCCTAATTTCCTGGTGCAACCCATTTAGAGTTGCCTGACTCCACATCTGGGATAACCAGTTTTAATGTTTATGCTCACATAGGCTGTTGGCATTACAGTTGTCTGTAGTTGTCTGTTTCATACCCTTCCATTAAAGAGGGAAAAAAATAGCTGTCATTCAAATAAGCCGAAACTGAAAAAAGAAATATTTTATGAAAATCCAGACTTTGTTTTTGAATTGTCATTTGATAGAAATTATTTTTGAAAAACAAGCAAAAAAGTGAGAAATTTAATATTTCTTACATTCACTAATATTTTGTTGAGCAATCCTTTTAGACAATCATTGCAATCGCATGTTTTCTGTAACTCTCAGTAGGACTTCTTTACCTGTTTGCAGTATTGGTCCATCAACAAAGTCCTATCATTGACTTTGTTTTTAATAATTTTCCAACTCAATCAAATTAAAAGTCAGTGTCTTATTTCACCAAGTTCCAAATTAGCAAATTTATATATATTATAATTATTTTTCAGTCTCCAGTTATTTCCTTGCAGTTTTTCATAGTACTTATCCTTCTAAGTAATTCATAGTAATAGTAATTATTAATAGTGAAGTAATTCTTACTATTCTTGCCATATCTGGAAGGGTATGAATTAGTTTGCTGACAACTGTGCAATTGAGCAAAACCATGAGGAAGAGGAAGAGGAGGATTAATCCCTTATTTTATCTGTGACAACCGTCTTGGTTTTATCCGATGCTATGATATTCCAAACTCATCACCTACTGCAGGACCAAAAAACTAGAAAAAGGAGACGTTTAAACATGTATAGCTTTTACACAAAGCTTAGAGCAGATTCTCTTAAATCATTTTTGCCTTAAAATGACCAATTATTCCTTTTCTTTGCTTGAAATCAACACAAGCTAGAAACACATGCTATCACATGAGGCTCAAAGTTATTCCTAGTTATTTACAACATCTGACCTGCCCTTACTACCCAGCAAGTCTGTTTATTGTCGGTGGTAGATGCAGAATGCCCCGTAAAATTTGAGCATGTGTGTTTGGAGGATAGCTCTTCCACAGGAAGGAAGAATGTGCACCATAACTTTCTTTTCTTAGCTTGTTTTGGTCAGACTCTCACTAGATGGCCACAACCGCAACAGAGACTCAGTTAAACTGTAGTGGAAGTTTTATGGACTTCCACTTCACATCAAAACAATAACATTGGACGATTTTTCATTGATATTTATGATGTTTTGTTTATATTGCGACATGTTGCAATGCTTCTCTCAATAGATAATTTGATAAAAGGAGAGGCAGCTTGACTTTTACGTGGACAAATGTGTCATAAATAGATATAAAGTAGCAACATATCTAATTTAACTTCACATGATTTTAAATCCTTTTAGCATAAATCTACTTAAAAATCAGTTTGTTACAAAGCTCCTCTGCAGAAGTTGCAGGTAATCACAGATCAAAAGAAGACCACAACTCTATGAAAAGGTGGTTTGTGCTTCTTTAAGTCTATACAAAACAGGTTTTGTAGAGTCATTGGACCGAGAATTGGCTGAAACATTAGGTTTTTTTCTCCTGTTTTTCTGTTTGGTTGATCAGCTTTCCTCCTACCTCTCGCTTCAATTCTAATTTATGTTAATGTAATTATGTTATGCTTCTGATTTAGAAGATATAGATTTTGTTTCTCTCTGCATCTGCAAAGCACAGAGCTGATTGTTTCCTTGCTTTGTCTGCATTTGGCTAATTGTCCGTCTCTTTTCTGCCTGCAGGACCGCAAGCTGTCCAAATCGGAACGCCAGCGATTCAAAGAGGAAGCCGGGATGTTAAAAGGTCTCCAGCATCCCAACATCGTCCGCTTCTATGACTCCTGGGAAGGCCCCTGCAAAGGAAAGAAATGCATTGTTCTTGTGACTGAGCTCATGACATCTGGCACATTAAAAACGTGAGTTCATGAGAAATGGAAGGAATTATGAATGGATGCATCGTATGTCATTATGTAGTTTTTACCACCAAAACCAGAGCTTCTACATGTGATTTAGATACCAGGTTTAGATGCATGATCTTCTTCCCTTCAAACCAATGAGCCCATAGATTCTGTTGTCACACAAATGGCCGTTTCACAGCAGCGTTTTTCAGCACATCTCATCCCAGCTGGACTTCAGTGCTAATTACAGCTGTAAGGGGGCAGCGAGTGAGTGTCTGACTCATTTCATGTAAAGGATGTGTTGCCTTTATTGCACAATATTTATGTAATTCTTTGTGTTGTTTGCTACTTACATGAGCCTAGACACTGCTATGATACAGAGCCATCAAACTAAATCCAAAAGAAAGTGTCTCTTCCTATTTAAGACACAGCTGCAAATGATAAGCTCATAAATCATGAGGAAAAACCTTGACAAAATTTACAGGGATTGTTAGGATGAAAGCACCGCTGGTAGCTGTCAGTCCCTCACCAGCCTCTGCCTGAACCCCCCCCTCTGAAAATCCCCCCCGTGGAGAATTGATGCATCGAACGAGTGCCAGTGTCTCTGCTGTTTAGAATAGACGCGGGTGTGTGAATGTCAGCGCAATTGTTGAGCTCCTGCTACAATAAAAGGCTGAGCATGGGGTGAGCGGCGCGCAGCCTGCGCCACGCAGTGCATCGTGGGACAGTGCAGACCCACCTGCCAGCTGCCACTTCTGCTGCAGATTCCTCTCATTCCTGACATCGTATCTCTGCTCTGGGGTCAGCAGGAGATATACAGTTAGCGAATGGAGCAAGTCGGAGGGGCAGAGCCTGAGAGATGCATCGGATCCTCAGCTGAACAGACTAAAAATGTCACTTTAAAAGCAGCAAAGTGGATAAATAAAGCACTGACCCACCTGTAACCACAGAGACACAAATAATTCAGCAGCACAAATCTATCAAGGACAGTACCGCCCTCTACTGGAAGACTCAAAAAGCATACTGTCTTTCTAAACAAGAGCAAAGGTTTCTCCTGTGCTGCAGTTTGACAAAGTTTAATCCACAACAACATCAGCAATAAAGTTTTAGATATTTTATCTGTTGGTTCGATAAGTAAGGAAGGTGATAATATACATTTAAGAAGCCATCTTTTAAGATGCTTTATGAATAAGTTGCAGTTTATTAATAACAAATTTACAAGATTATGGCTGATTTCCTATTTAATGACTGCCATATACAGAAATCTATATTTTATACACATGTTTGTTTTTGCAAACACACACACAATGCATGTAAGTGTGCGCATGAACAGGATGAAGGCTGTACAGGCGCTTGGCAGCCATCCAGGTGAATGCTCAGAAAGGAGAGGTGCTGGCGTCTGCTGAGGCGGTGGAAAAAGAGATGACAAGAGGGGGGACTGATAGGGAGGGAGAAAGATGGAGAAAATGGAAACACTGACGACCAGCATGGGTTCGGTGTGTAAACGGCTCCTTATCAGTGCTGTGTATGTGTGTGAGAGAGGGATTCATTTGTGTTGCTGAGCAAATACATGGATACATGCTTTTCTGCCATATCATACACAATAGGAAGTAAGTTAGATAAAAGAATATGTACAATATAACTGTGCATGTTGGCAAAGACCTCCATGGAATCAGATTTGTTTACTGAAAGCTGAGCATTGTTGAACAGTCGTGTGTGTCTGTATGTGTGGGAAACACTTTGTGCAGCGTCACTCCAGCGCTGCATGCCACAGGGTTTAACTTGTCTGTCAGCGCTGTTCTGACTTCAGAACCAGAGAGAAAGAAAGCAGAGGAGACAGGCGAGGAAGAGGAGGGTGCGGGGGGACATGAAAAGATACGAGGTGTGCTGCTCTTTAAGAGAAACGTGGGAGTAAGAAACGGAGGGAGGACTAAAGTGGAAAATGTTTGAAAGAGTTTCCTTGCATTAACATGCTCTATAGCTGAAAGCAAACTTTGGGAGGATTCACATACTTAGAGAGATATTTTTGGCTCTAGTTGCTTGTGTTGAATTAAAAATTAGAATTCTACACTGTCAAATGGAGATGGAATCCTGTGCCTGGATGGATGTTTTCAGAGCTGTAATTTACTCCTCTGCAGCTCTTTAGCTCAGCAGTGTAGATGGAGGCTGGAGCAGGTTGGTCTGTGATGCTGTTTCCTATCAGTTCAGACACATTTGCAGTTGCTGCATTATTAAAGAAGTTGGTGACAGTCTGGAGATGTCAGTGATGCCCGGCCAGGAGGAGGGAAACCAGGGGTGAGTCACCGGTCAGCTGGTGCTTCAGGTGCCAGGGGCAGATTTAGCCTGAGCTTGGAAATTGAATTTAATGCAAGAAATAGATCAAAGATAAGCTCAGATTTAAAATTGGGATCAAACTGCTTTAACAAATAAAATCTATGTAAATGAATTTATTCTGAATGCGATAGAAAAGGCGATAAATCTGAGTTTCTCTTGTTATCTGGAAGATCAGATGATGACCAAAGAGTGTACTCTGCTAACCATGTGTCAAAGGACCTTAATCAGTCCCAAACTGATCAAAGAAACACTCGATTTAAACATCTCTGTTGCGCTGTGCTTGTATTCCTGGAGCGTTTCCTCCCACATTCCGAAGTCATGCAAGCCAGGTGGACCGACTTGATCGTCCACAGGTGTGGATCTGTGCTTTAAGACGTCAAAGGGTGTTTTCCTGTTCTCCACCCAGCATAAACGGGGAAAGGCTCCGGTCTTCATGACCCAGATCAGGAATCAGGCAGAGACGAGAGACAACTGTTCTAAATTACTTCAAGATTCACAATGAAACAATCACAGCGATTAAATGAGTGGAGAATAAGTGGTGTGGGGATGGAAAGGCTGCCTGATGAAACACAAAATATGTCCAGTGTAAGGTTTGTCTGCACCACACCAAAGCATCTCGTATGATGTGCTTCGGTTCGGCTGGAAGCATGTAAACATTTAACATTGGCTTTAGATTGTGGTGGGATTTGTTTGAACCTAGTTGTGTAATTTTGGCTTGTGTGCATGTTGTGCAGAATGAAAGCTGAGCATCTGAGTGTTGCTAACTTTAAATGTGTCTGCGTTAAATGTGTCAGCCTCTCTGATCTTGTACGCACATCAGTGTCTGTTGGAATATTCTGAAAATAGGAACACAATGGTTATGCAAGCTTTAGATTCAATCACTCCGCTGTTTACATTGTCTGCCTCTTCCAGGCTTTAATTTGGAATAATGAAGATTTCCACGGAGGCTTGTCTGTGTTGAGTGAGTTATGTTGTGTGGAAAAATTTGTGGGAGGCAGTTCAAAGTTTTCATCGGTGTAGCCTTTAACCTCTTAGATGCTTGTTTTTGCGGGAGTTTCTTTAGCTGGAAGCCACAGAGAGACATTAAGACGGGACACATGTTGGCAAGCGCAGTGATTCAGACAAAGGGCACTTATATGCACCGTCTCCTAAAATATCATTTAAAAAAAAGCTGATATCATCACTTAAACGCAACATTCTTAGTATCTTGTGGTTGTTTCTGTTTTTAAGTTTGTCCTTCCACAGGTGCTCCTGATGATTGCCTCATGTGTTTTCTATTTTTTTTTACAAGTGTAGCCGCTGTTTTAAAAAAAAAAATTTATTAAGTTTTTTTTTTTATGTTTTTAAAATATTTATTCCCCTTTTCTGTTATTCACTGTCTCCTGATTACCTTTAGTCTATTCTCTCCCTTCTTTTGCCCCCACAGTCAAGCCTAACAATGTGTGATTATGCAATATCTTTGCATGAGATGTTAAAATAAATGAAAAAATTAAATGCTGAGATGGTATAGTATTTATGTAAAGATGGAGATTAATCATTGGAAAACAATTTAGTGATTTTCTAATTCAGCTTAAGAGAATGTTTTTAAAAAAAGAAAAAAAAATATTTAGACAGAAATACTTTTACTGCCCATGCATCGCTTCTTGTACACAACTTCTGTACAGCTCTGGGTGCTGAGCAGACCAAGTGCAGCAATTTAATCTTATCTTATTTTCATCCCCTTTTGTCTGGTGTCAGCAGATGACCTTGCGTGATTTCTTTGTTTTGCAGTTACTTGAAGCGGTTCAAGGTGATGAAAATCAAGGTTTTGCGTTCATGGTGCCGACAGATCCTCAAAGGTCTTCACTTCCTGCACACCAGGGCCCCGCCCATCATTCACAGAGACCTGAAATGCGACAACATCTTCATCACGGGGCCCACAGGCTCGGTGAAGATTGGAGACCTGGGGCTGGCCACACTAAAGAGGGCGTCTTTTGCAAAGAGTGTCATAGGTAAGGAATAAGCAGTATTTATATATAATGCTGCAGATGTGGAGTAAGTAGAGCTGCCAATATAAAGAGAATTTGCTGAAGCAGTAATCACTTTACATTCTGTGCATGCCATACACATCTACTGTATGTTAATTTCACTGCTTCAACATGTCTGGTCATTAAAGTTAACCACAGGTATTTAAAGACTGAGCAAACCTCCAGGCAGATAGATGAAGTTGTCTGGAGACTTAAAGCAGAAGATTCCCCCGCATTTTTTATATAGTCATACTTGAACACACAGTTGAAGGGGCGTTGTGTTCCCCATGAAAACTTTGAGTTTTTTTTTCTCATTTTAGGGTTAGGGAATATGTGAATATTTTCATGCAGTTGAGGCTAGAGCGATACTCTCACAGAGTCTCATACCTTTCTGGTAGTTAGGACGACTTCAAGTTTTTGGACAGAGACAAAAAATGTGTGTCTCCTGTTTGTGGTTTTTCAAATATATGTAGGTATTTTATTAGTGTTAGGATATATATGTATTAAAATATTTTTCCTAATAGCTTATTAACCTGTATTTGTATCCATGTTGGGTGTATTTAGTGTTTTATTTAGTATTTAGTGCTTTTAATAAGAAAAGCTTGGAGATCTAAGCTCAAAGACCAAATACAAAAACCTTTTTTCCCTTTTTTTGTTTTTTAAAGGTACCCCTGAGTTCATGGCTCCAGAGATGTACGAGGAGAAGTACGATGAATCTGTGGACGTGTACGCCTTTGGGATGTGCATGCTGGAGATGGCTACCTCAGAGTATCCCTACTCTGAATGTCAAAACGCTGCCCAGATCTACAGACGAGTCACAAGTGTAAGTTCCTGTGAAAGTTCTTGAGATTCTCGTTACATTCATGAGTCGCAGCTGACGGCCTCCTTTTTGTTTTTTTCCCCCTGTAATCTCCATCCTCCCTGCCAGTCCCCCCACAGTCGTTTACCGACTGTATTAATAAGTTTGGCATGAGCTGCAGGAGATGCAGTCATATGATGCTGTTTTCCTGCTCTGATTAGTGTCTTTTGCTTATGCTCTGTCAGATTTAGTCTCTATCTGTCTTGCAAAACAGCAAAACAAAAAAGGGAGAAAACCAAACTGCTTGTTTCCTTTTTCTCAACCTGTAGAGAGCAACATGGAGCCAGTTTGATCCCGTCAGGTTAAAACAGTTTTAGTTTTGCCTAATTCATATGGCAGGTTGCTCTGAGCGCGATGAGGAGAAAAACATGAGACAGAGAGAAATGCAATCAGGCTTCGATCAGATCTTCAAGCCTCTGAGTGCTGCTGAGACCATCAGACACACACATGCCGGCAGATGAGCCTTCTCTATGGTTTCCTGTTAGGCTGACTTCAGCTCTGCAGCATGGCAGCAATGGTTTAATGGACCAGAGGAATTTACAAGAAATCTCCTTCTCATTTTGCCTCTGTGGCCTCCTTTAGTTTCATTATCCCTCATTCCTCTCTGCATCTCTCTCTTATGACGTTTTATGTCTGTCGTCTGCATTGCTTTAGTCGATATATCAAATTACTTTAATGTTACCATGGCATCAGATCAGAAACAAAAAGGGAATGCTCAAATGGATTAATCTCAGATAAAATATGACTTAAATTATTTAAAATTTAGAATACAATAGTTTCTTTATAGTCATAGTGGAAATGTTTCATTGTAATAGTTTAATCAAAACCAGACATTTATTTTCTTTAATATAACTTACAGTAAACACAACATTTCGCTCTGATGTTTAATGCAGCTCAATTTTCATTTTAGTCAAAAAATGAATAAGTAAATAAGATTTCATTCTTAAAGTGCCAATCCAGGCTATTTTACTGGCGCTTTAAAAATGAATGGATTTACGAATGTCAGTGTTTCATGAGTGGATTCTATTCAGACTGTATGTTTTTATAAGTCTGGCACTCATTCCTTCCACTCACAGCATCCCATTAACTCCCTCTCACTCAAACCAGTCTTTATGAAACCATATCAGATTATCGTTGTGTCCTCAGGCCTTGGGGTCGTCACGCCTTCTCTGTGTATGTGTTTGTCCTGTAACTAATTATCAGAATGATCTCATGCCTTTGAAGCAACATGACATTTTGGAAAAACCATGGTGAAAAAGTCTAACTTCAGTTTTCAGTGTTTATCGCTGCTCGCAGACAGAAACCTTGTGACAGCCCCAGGGTGCCCCAGTCACCTGCTTCCTTTCATTTCGCTGCCTGTAATCCATCCAAGGAGGTTTCCAGCCCTCATTTCTCTTTTTGTCTGTCCTCGCTGAGTCCGATCATATCTAATACCGTAGCTTTTATTTGTAACACTTGGAAATAAACTAGATTTACTGCTTCTTTTTATCATCACCTGGTTCCTATAGATGGATTATTCCACTTGTCACGATAATTAACTTTTACTATCAGAGACCACTTAACGACTGCAAATCTACCCTTTGACTAAAACGGATTTAGTCTGATTTGGGACTTCTGAAGCATGCTCAGATATTTTCTTTCCGTCTAAGTCATCTTCCCTGATCTGACATGCCACTTTCACCAGCTCCTTTGTTTTGTGCAGGTTCCCATCACTGGTCGGGAGCATTACTGCACAGACCGCTGTTTTCCCTGAAGCCTCTTCTCTTGTTTAAATGAAAATCTTCTCTGTGGTCTGAGATCCTAGATGCTATGATAAATATTTCCACTTTGGATTACTTTGTAGTTCCCCCCTTTCTGCTTTTACAGTCTGTAGTCTGGTGTAGTTTCTGTCACCATCAAATGATGCTACCATCACTTTGTTTGTCTGCAGCAGTGAAGGAGGTGGTACTTTAATGCTACTGAGTACAGCTGATGAAAATTCAATCTTTCTTTTATCAGATCATCAAATTCTGCTTCTCGTGATCGGAGAGTCATCCAGGTGCCTTTTCAGACAGACCCTCAGCATCTGTCATGCTCCTGTTAGTGAGCAATGACGTCAATCTCATGGTCTTTCTGTTTTTTTTCCCCGCTACTTTGATTTTTTTACATCCATCTCAGCCGTGTGACACAACCCTGTTTCACAGGTTAATGAGCAGTTCTTTCTAACTCCTAACTTTGTTTTTCACTCTGACATTACGTAGCAGCTGTGAGGCCCCATAAGCACACGCGTACCCTCTTAATTGTAGCTAATGAATCCCATTAGGTACAAGTGGACTCCAGTCAAGCTGCAGAAACTCCAGGAGAAAGCTCCAAAAGTCAGTTGCACACAAATGCTGAATGCTTAGAAACCTAAAAGGGTGTGAAGTCTCTCCATGGACCATGCTTTCTAAATGGTTGCTGTTGTTTCTACACAGAACTGGACTCGGGAGCGCAGCTTTCTCACAGCTTTGGCTATCCAGTCAGAATCAGAAAGGTTATATAAACGGCATATAATTGTTTTTTCTCTTTCTAAAAATCAATCTGGATATAAAATGTAGACATCACAAACAGTGTTTTGATATGATTCATATCTTTTCTCACTCTGGAACATTCCTAACTCCCTAATTTGCCTTTTTTAACTAAAATCTAGACTTCTTTCCATCCCTCCCTCCTTCTATCGGACTTAATGTCATTACATCCTCCATCAGTCCTAACTCTGTTTGGCCCTGGAATCTCAGTCTGTATATGTGTGTGTGTGTGCTGCTGAGAGATAGAGGTAGTTATATAATGGTACACTGGTGGGGCAGCAGGAGAGAAACATGCCTAGAAAGAAAAGGAAGGAGAGGAAGAGCAGAGGGAAATGGTCATTAGTTGGCTTGTAGGTGATCAACAGCCGGTCAGTCGACTTTTTCCCCAAGTACTCTGTTGGTAAGTCTTTTATTTAACAAATTTGATGAAAACAGTCAAAACTTTCCTTCTGAAAAATGACTTTTTCTTTTGCTTTCTTAAGGATTTTCTCTTTATTGCTCCATCTTTACATCAACTCTGTGATCTAGTCTGAGCTTTCCTCTCTGCTTGTGCAATTTTAGTTTTATTTAACCAGCAGAAATCCATTCGAGGTAAAATTTCATCTTCCTTAATTCCTTGTTTATTATTTCATCAACTCGTCACACGTTTTTAATAAGTGTAAGTCAGGTGGGCTCAGCTCATTACGGAGATCTGGGACGGAAAAAAGGCAAATCCAGATCATTACTTAAAGGGTTGTAACATTGCATCTATTACAGGCAAACAGAGGGAAAGAAAGTTTCATTTTGTCTGAATGTCATATCCATTTAATTCCTCTTGATTTGTTTTTCTGCGCTTTAGTCAGTTATTGACCTGACTTATTTGTCAGGTCTATAACTGTGTCACATCATATGTCCAGTCATTCAGAAGCCAATCGTTACGTAGAAATAAAATGAGCCATGTGCAGGGAACTACTCCCCTGATGCTTGATATGTTTTACCTGCTATACTATAAACTATAAATACTATACTAAACTATAAATACTATAAACATAGTTTATTTAGTGTTTTTTTTATTCAGATGTAGCTTTATTAGCGGTGGGACATGTCCAGTGTTTATTATCGTTTGGCCCCAGAAGCTTCGGTTGGTGCCAAAGGTCTTAGTACATTTCTGTTCATTTTACTTTTTTTTTTATTCATGTTATCCCTAAAAATGTGCTCTTCTGTTTTTAATTGACTCTGAAAGGGTGGGATTTATTCATTACTCTGTCAAATGGGTTTATTTGGAATTTGACCCGGATTTAAACTGTCCACACACATTCTTTGACACCTCAGGTCCTCTGATAGTTAAATGTTTATCCTGAATACTTTAATACGGTTTAAGTAGATTAGGGTCTAGCTATGCTGCAGTGGTAGTTTCTGGGAGTTTTCCTCTCCTTTTGCATTTCCTCTTTAACGAAATAAAAGTATTTAGGTCATCTGCCAAAGAGAACATCGAGTACAGAAAAGAACCAGTGGATTAAATGAACATCCGAAACTTAATTTAGTGCTTTAATTCAGAGAACGTGTAAATATGTGTTTGGATTTTGTGGTAAATCTTCCCTACGCATGAACGGGAGAAGTTTCTGCCTGTTAAAGTCAATGTGTGTTTCTGAAAGCTTCATTGCCTTCACTGCTCTTCTATTTTGCTTCTGCAGGGAGTGAAGCCTGCCAGTTTTGACAAGGTAGCCATTCCTGAGGTGAAGGAAATTATAGAGGGCTGCATTAGAACAAACAAAGATGAGAGGTGAGTCAGAAAAACCCAAACTGTCAACTCTAAATATGGATTTGTTTTGTTACCATGTGATCTTGGGAGTTTGGATTTCCAGGTGGTCTGTTTTCATGTTTTATTTCTTCTGTGATCTTAATGGCTTCCAGCGCTGATAAAACATCCAGTAATGCGTGAAAGCTACTTTGTGTTCGATGTCTTTCAGCATGGCTCGAGAGATTGAAGCAGTAAATCCTCCTTTATCTAAATTCTGACCCGACTCGCAGCTTCTGTGGTTAGAAAGAAGTGCTCTGTTCCCTCTGCCCATGCTTTGGCTCTGCCCGCGTATTCGTCATGACCTCATGTCAGCTGCTTTACAGACTTAACCAAAGCAACTTTAATTCCTCTATTCTTTTCTCATTTTGTCTCAACCAAGTTGCTCTACCTCAACTTTTTGGGCATTTTAACAAGTTGAGATCCCAGAAAATGACGATTCATGTCTATTTGTTAGCTTGCAAGGTGATGTTTAAACAGTTTAAGCAGTGTAAAGAAGTCAATCTAGTTCTCCTCAGTGTGAATGTTTTTAAATCATTATATTGATCTTAATCTAGTTTTTGTGTTTTTATCTGCAGATATGCCATAAAGACGCTGCTGAACCACGCCTTCTTCCAGGAGGAGACGGGGGTCAGGGTTGAACTCGCAGAGGAGGATGATGGGGAAATGATCGCTATCAAACTGTGGCTCAGGATAGAAGACGTCAAGAAGCTGAAAGGCAAGATATCAGAGTCTTTTCTGGCACAATTTCTCTGTAGTGGCTCAAAAAGGACAAACAGGCTCTCATTTGAGACAGTTACAGACGTTACGCCCATGCTGACTGTCTGACCATCTTGCTTGCAGGAAAATACAAAGACAACGAAGCCATTGAGTTCTCCTTTGATCTGAATAAGGACGTCCCTGAAGATGTTGCACAGGAAATGGTATGTTAACTGATGAGACGTTCACAAGTTTAAATGAGATTAACATTTGAAGGGAATGATGTTTAGAAAATTTATTGCAAATAAGGGATGGATTGGATGGGCTGGTGTAAAATGTTTATCTGTATCCTCAGGTTGAGTCTGGCTATGTTGCTGAGGCTGACCATAAGACTATGGCCAAGGCTATCAAGGACCGTGTGTCTCTGATCCGAAAGAAGAGAGAACAGAGGCAGCTGGTACGAGAAGAACAGGAGAAGAGAAAACTGGAGGCAGAGAAACAACAACAAGAGTCCTTAAAAACTACACACTCGCAGGTTTGTTGGATTGCTGCAATGAGATCTGATGTTCGGAGACCTGCTGGCCCATATATCAGTTGGAAGATTTTGAGCATGGGAATCATGTGGATACGATAGACAGTATTTACATAAAACTTGAGGTGATACTTTTCATTAATTGGACCCTGGCTTTTGTTTCCGTGCGTGCAGGCAGAGCCGGAGGAGCAGGAAGTGGAGCAACAGCAGCATCACTATCAGCAGACCGGCATCTCACACACATGTAAGAATGGAGAGGGCACATCAAAATATTTTAGCCCCCTTTTATAGCACTATATTCATACAATTAGAATCTGTAATGTCTGATCTAAGAATAGCTTCTTATGTTTTTTTCCAGGTATTTAAGATGTAAGATAATATGCATGTAAGAAAATACCTGCTTGGTTATTGTCAACGTTTTCCTGTAAAGCAGGATCAGCTATTGTGGACTTGCCTTTCTAATGCGCACACAAATCCAAGTCATCCCATTGTGTTCAGAAGACGCTTTGGAAAGTTTTCTTTCCTCTGATTGTTTACCTTTGTAGTTTCTGAGTTTCTGTCCAAGTCATTAGGAGGATGAGGATAAAGAGGAGACTTAACAAAAGGTTCCCTCTTTTTCTCCCAGCCGAAGGAGGTGTGGACAGCGGGCAGGGTTCCTCCGTTTTCTCCGCAGACTCCCCCCACCTGGGTCAGCTGACCATGTCATACAGCTGCCCCCCCTCTTCCCAGCCCCCTTCCCAACCCCAGACCCCGTACCCCTCGACCCCCTCTGCTGCCCTGCAGCAACACCCAGGCTACACCCTGCCGCCGCAGCCCATGGTAAGCAATGACTTTATCGCACTAACTCGCGACCGTCTGTGAGAAGTTGCTCCCTCACAGATATGATAGAAAATGACTCATCAGTTTGACGTGAGCTCTGCACCGTGTGTGTGTGTGATTGTGTGTTGAAGTGAAGTGGAATAATGTTTGCAGTGTTCAGAGGTATGCTGTTGAATTTTATTGATTTTTTTTTTTTCCTTTTCCTTCATTTAGTGTTTTATTTTTATTTGATGCAAATAACTTGTGATCTCTTAAAGTAAACAAACAAAACTCTCAGTGTGCAACATTTAACCTAGTTTTACAGCCACAGCAGAGTTTCACTCAATATTTCCAGCAATTTAAGCCATCAGTTGGATGAGATGCAGCCAGTCTGATGTTTCCCCTGATAGTCAGCCAGCCGGTGAGCGAGTTATTCAGCAGATCAGAGCGGTTCGTCATCTACTGTAGCTGTTCAGCCATTTCTGGCGAGTCACCATCTTCCAGAGGTTCATGCATCGCTGTTTTTCCCACAGTCCCTCTATCTCATCAAACACTTAGTTTGTCTTGCTGCCTATTTTCTTTCTTTCTATATTCTACAGTTACATACCTTATGTCATCACTTATGTATTATCACTTACCTGCTTTATTTCAGTCATCTTTGTCCAAATCCCAATAGGCAAAGTTAGCTGTTCAAGGGATACTTGAAACTAATTGGTTTATTCAAAATGTATGACATGTACATTATGCTTTACATTTATTTTCATTATCATGTATTCAGTATTTTTCTCTGAGCAGTAACGCTTGAACACATGAGTTGAATTAGTTGGAGGCCACCTGAAAAGAAGCCGCATGGAGGAGGAGCCGGGTCAGATCAGGCAGTCTGATGATCTCTGCTGCTTGTCAGACTTCCGGAGAGCAGCGCCCATCCTGATTCGGTCAGATTCTGACTGGGATAATCATTCAGGTTGTGGCCTGATAAATGGAATAACTTAATCACAGCTTTGGCTTCTTTTGAGAGGCTGTTCTTGATGGAAAAGGAGATTTTCTCAGGCTTATCATACAATCAAAAGGTTGTTTCTTGAGTCGGTGTCGTAAACAAAGCCCTTTACTTTAACTTATTACTTAACAAATTATTTAAAGCGATTACTGTTTATTCTAATGTGATGTGGTTTTTTTTGTGTTGATGTCTGGTGTTTTTTTTTTCATTTCCTTTCTGAATTTATCTTCAGGTCATGTTTTATGTACATTTTCCGCATTGAGACTTTTGTTAATTTCTCAGTGTTATTATGTTATGTTTGAATTCTATGAATGAAGACGATGTACAGTTTATTTGGATGAGAAACTTGTTGGTGGTAAAATAACCCAGATAGTCTGCCTCTGAACTGATTCACAAGCAGATTGTCATGTTGGAGAATTTATTCTCCTTGTCATTTTGGATGTAATGTCAACTTAGATTGATATAAGGAACTATGTTGCATTTATTTGTGCTTTGGTTAATCTGAGTTTCCCCTTGTTCTACATGTAACTCTTATGTTTAAGAATTTTTGTTTTTAATTTCTTTGTTTTTCATGTCGGTTCCACCCTCTTCCACCTCCTCTCCCTGGCCTGCAGCCCGTATCACACTGCCGTCGAAGTCGTAGCATGTCTTTTTGCGTCCC
The DNA here is from genome assembly GCA_036024015.1 of Craterocephalus amniculus. NCBI lineage: Eukaryota > Metazoa > Chordata > Actinopteri > Atheriniformes > Atherinidae > Craterocephalus > Craterocephalus amniculus. The sequence continues at coordinate 40,901 of JAVQJG010266101.1, forward strand.
CCCCTCCTCCTACTCCTTCTCTCACGCTCCTCCTTCCCTGGCCGTTCCTCCAAAAAAGCCCGCCACACCTCCTCCAGACCTGTCCTCCTACACCTCCACCTCTTCCGCCTCACCCTGCACACCTCTCGCAGCCGAGAGGGACACTTTTGCTGGCCGCCTCTCCAAGGCCCTGGAGACAGTCCTACCCCTTCACTCAGCCTCTTCTCAGCCCAGGGCCAGGCAGCGGAGGGCAAGCCTGCCTGCCCTGTTCTCAACCCCTGTAGGTTCACAAACCTCATCCCTGTGGTGATGAGAACCAGAGAGGGAAGAGAGAGAAAAAGATGAACACTGGCCACACTGACCTCTGACATATAATAAGATGAATGCACTTATATATCTGGAAAGGAAAAATTATTTCTGGTAGTTAACAAGAACATTGAATGTTTTCTTAGTTGCAGTTCAAAAGTATAATGTAGAAATATTTAGTCTTATATAAAAGGCAGAAATATCCCATATTTAATTGGTATCTTTACCATAAGTCGAGTTCACATCATTATTTACACCAGTGTATTTACTTGGCGTAACTGGTCCTGGGGACTCCCTGCTTTGCATTATTAAAATGCACCCCTGCTCCAACACACCTAATTCAAATGAATTACCTAAAAATGAAGCTCTGCAGAAGCTTGATAATGATCCGTGACTTAGATCAGGTGTGTTAAAGCAGAGAAAGTTCCAAAATAAGTGAAACAAGAAGTCCTCAGAACCTGGACTGGAAAAGCAGAGGTCCTTGTTTTCATTGTTCAGACTCATCGATCTCTTTAACTCTCTCTCCCTCTAGAAGGCTATCATGTGTTCTTATTAAGTACAAAGTGTCATGAGCCATTACCATGGTCTATGACACCAGAATCTAATAAAGATGTGCATCTGCTATCAGGAAAAGTGCTCTGTTTTCAGCCTGTGAATTAAACAAACGGTGAAGTTGGTGCACAGATCCATGGGATAACGCCTGCTTGTTCTAAATGTTTACTTGGATTAATTAAATGTATATTTAGCTGCATTTCCGCTGCAGAAACTTTTTCCAAAGCATTTTTAAGAGAGTTGCTTTCTCAGTTTTGACCGCAATACCCAGTGGCTAAAAAGAGCTCTGGGGGAGAAATTATGGCACTAAAAAGAGCCCCTGAAGTGAAGTAGTACTTTTTTGTCACTGTTTTTAACAACATCCAGTTTGTACGTAAACTGCTCTGATTTAACTTAAACTTATATCTTTGTTAAAAAACAAAAAACAAACCTTTTGAAATGAGAAATATTGCCAATTTCATGTCCCCAGGAAGTAGCAGATGCTGCAGTGGACGTGATATGATATGATTTATGATATGATTTACAGAAGATGTGCTCTCTAAGAAAAATCTAAAACACCCAAAACCCCACAGAAATGTCTAACATGTACTGATTTTGAGCTAATGCAGCTGAAACGGACTTCCTGGTTTACAGACAGCGTTAGATAAGTGAGGCCGCAGACCACACGGTGGTGATAAGAAAGATATAATTTAGAGCAGTAAAATGTTGTTTCACAGCACTTTTTTTTTTTTTTAAAATGCCTCAAAACCTATAAAGTGCTCCACTATGGAACAATGTTGAGTTAATATGGCAGCAGTGGACTTCCTGGTTCTGACTTCCATCTGGGCCCAGTGTAGTTGAGCAGAGACTGTGGAAAACACTGTCGAGGTGGAGTGACACACTTTAATTAGCCTAATCTACCCTCAACTACAGATCTCAGTGGAAATGCATCAATTATTATGCTGAAATTATTTTGCGCTCCAGGCAAAAACAACTCAGGTGTTTAATGTGCTGTTAAATGAAATACACCTTTTAATTTCTCAGTTTTCCTGTACTCTGTAACCTCTGATTTAAAGTTATAGACTATCTCAAACCTGCTTGGAAATGAGCATTTTTGCAGGCTTATTAGCAGTGAAAAAGAGATTTTTCCTGATGGAAGATGTATCTGGATATTACCCCGCTGAATACCAACATTTCTTCTCTTCCCTGTGCCCAGCTGTGAGCGTGGCAGTCTCTCCTTTCTGTCTGGTCTGTGTGTCGTCCGCCTGTCTTTGCCCTGCAGATGCTCTGCTGTATCACTTCACCCATCTGTTGTAATCCGCTTTATATCTCTTCCTTACCTGTTAGTTTCATCCCTTTGCTTTAGAGCTTTTGAGTATCTGTTTTCCTTTGTTACCAGTTTGGAGGATTAATATACTCCCTTTTTCTCTTGGTTTTGAATTATTTCTTTTCTGTTTTTATTTGTCGCCATCTCATGTGGGGCCTTTGCCGTGGCTCTCTCAGTCATTAAATCCATTGTATCTCATTGTCGCAGCAGCTTTCAGTGCCACACCCCTTCAGCGGAGGAGCAAGCTCAGGCGGAGGAGGCACAGGAGGGAGCATCCCTCACCCAGAGCCCCCAACCATTTTCTTCCCTTCCATCCCCGAGCGCCCCATTTCCTTCTCTCCTCCTCCCACTGGGCCTCCGAAGGCGTACAACTCACAGAGACGCAAGAGCACTTCCATTCTGGAAGCGCACACCCGCCACTTTCAGCCCGCCTACCCCCGCTATGGGAGCAGCCTCCACCCCTTTTCTGGGATGGAAGCTGTTGAGACTCCGCCCCTTTATATGGTCAATCCTGGTTTTGCTGCAGCAGCTGCAGCAGCTCAGAGATTCGGTGTCGGGGAATCTCTCCATATCCCAGGACAGTCTGACCCGAGCATGTACAGCTTTAAAGACATGAGAGCAGAACACGAGGAGGCGGTGAGGAGATTAAGTCTGAATCAAGCTGCACTTTTGGACCATTATGAGGCGATGGCGTACGGAGGCTATCCGATGACTGCACACCAGCTCGGCCACCTGGGTTTCCATCAGAGGCAGGCTGCAGCTGCAAGTTTAGGCTTTGATCCTGGTCCTCCCTCCCAACCAGGGTTCTTACATCCACACCTCATCCAAAGAATGAGTGCACACAGCCCCGTTCCTCCACCTTTACCCCCCATGAGCGCATCCACAGGCGGTTCCATCTGCTCTTCGTCATCTGAGGGATGCTATCCACCACAACACGCGTCCTCGTCCTCCTTTCCCATTTCTGCGCCTCCAGTAATGGCTGACGGCGCTCCGTCTGCTGGATGTGTGTTTGAGTTTCATTTAGCAGCAGCGGCTGCGGCTGCAGCTGCCGCCGGAGACCCAAATCTCCTGGCGTCCAGACTTTACCGATCCCGAAGGAGCTCCATGGACCTCCCTCTGGAGGACAGCTCCGGCACGGGATCCGGCGGCTCAGGCACATACAGCCGCCTCCAGCCGGTGACGGAGGAGCTGCACACATACATCAGCCCGGAGCTTCCCTTACCCCCCGGCAGCCTCCTCCTGCACCACACCGGTGTGAACGTAAAGGACAGAAGCCCCGATCCGTCCAGTGACTCTCTGGCTTCCTCGGACGCGGGAGAGTTCCAGTCGCCGCCTCCCCCTCCTCTCCTCCCTGCCTTTGATTCCTCCGCAGCCCAGTCAATCCCTCGCTCATCCTCATCCGTTCACTACGACTCACCGGGGGGGATGCTTCACATGGACCCCCAGGGACATCCGCCCTCAGTGCAGAACTTCTTCCCCCCCACCCCGTCATCTGAGCTCCCGCTCGCGGGGGTGCCATCAACTCAGCTGGAGTCGCTGATGCAGAGTGCCTGGGCTCGGCATGGAGGGGTGGTGCCCGCCCAACCGGATATGACATACCACGAGTCATTCCTGGCCATGCAGGCTGCAAACCCCACTCTGGTACAGTTTAGAGCTTAAACACCCACAGATCTCTGGGTCAGTTACCAAATGACACCAATTTAACAGTTTTATTCCTGTTTTGACTTTAAATTATTTACATCTCATACGTAGGGGGTGGATTTGGTAAACGTAGATTTCTAACATCACAAAGACAATTAAAAGATGAAATGTTCTCGTCCCAGTGAGACAGAAATGGGAACTAATATCATCCATAGTCACATGAATCATTTTAGGAGTAATTGGACTAAATAATATAAGTAATGTGACCCAGAGGCGGTTATACCATCCCTGTTGTTTTTATACCCTGCTGACCCAGGTCCCTCAGCTCATGCTTATTTGTCATCTCGTAGTCTTGTTGTGATTTTAACCCCCTTTAGTCGTATCAGTCCCCACTGAGAGGGTCTCACAGTCTGCCGTCATAGTCTCTCACAGTGTTTTCTAACAGCACGACTTCAGTCACTGTTCGTTTGGGGAACGACTTAAATCACATCAGGGGTCATTTAATCAGTGTCTTATTGTTGGACAAGCGGGTGGTAGTCTTTGAGACACTCTCCGGTGTATAAGCTTCATGAACAAACCATCTAAGCCCCCTCCTTTATGTATTTATTTTGTGTATTTGCTTTACTTTATCAGTGTAAGTAAGTAACATTTTGTCTGTATGTTCATATATGAAAGTATATGAGAAATGTGTGTTTGTAGCGGTATGCTGTTTCTATGGTATACTGGGATTTTGCTCATACAAATCCAAGGTCAAATTCATGTTCAAAATGTTAATTAGACTCTTAAAAACCCAGTTAAAACTTGGATGTAAACAGAATGAATTTTACAGCCACATCTCCACACAGGCTTGAATTCCTGTGAAGCTTTGTAAATCAGCAAGACTTTGTTGATTTGTATGGTCAAACACACAGAAACATACAACAAAAGTGAGAGGGCTTAGACAGCAAGCTGTGTAACCTTGTACGGAGCCATTCATATGTATGTTTTATAAGTTCGTTCTGTTGTTTTACTTTGTTCATGTCAAAGAGCTTGGATTCAAAGCATATCCTTATTGTTTTGTCATTTCCTGCCCAGACTGAAGAGCAGCTTTACACTCTAGGTTCAAAGATCACAGATGAACTCTATTAAACCCTTAGAATGCTGATGTTTTCTCCATCTTTACTTTCCTCATTTCATTTACATTCAGCCTTTCTTTTAATTCATTGCTTTCGTTTCATGTCGTCTACTTGGTCTTTTCTTAGCTCCTGTCAGTTTTAATAATGAAGTTTGTGTCCTGTGAGGTTTTTTGCCGTGTTTACGGGGATGCCTGTGCGGTTAGTAAAAGGTAGGTAGCAGTTTCTCGTGCAACGAGCTGTACCTGCATAAGCTTCCTTCACACTCTGTGAGGGCGAGCTTTATTATGAGTACAGAGTTGCACACAGCCTTCTAAGGGTTCAGCCACCAATATGTTGGTCTCGGTTGTATTTAGGTGTTAGAATCGAGGAAGAACAGGGAATGCATCAGAGTCGATTGGGAATAAGATTTAAATATAAAGTTAATCAGAAAGTTTAACAATAGGCAGTGAAGGTGGGAGGCGGATAGATCATGGAGCAGAGACTGCTTTGAACTCTAATTTAGCTGTTTTATTATTCATTGCCATTTCTCTAGCTTCTACTCTGAGCTACAGTATGTAACACCCTCTTATCACTGCCAATCACTTAGGGTCTTACCTGCATGTTAAAACAAAAATAAAACCCTACTTACACCCTGCTTAACCCCAGTACAGTGCCTGTTGTGTTACTGTATATGCATACAGCAGGTGTCGGTGTGCATATATTTGTTCCTGGATGCGTTAGTGTGTCTAAATGTGTGTGCACGGGTGCATTCACAAGGAGAGTCCACATCAAAAGCTGATCAGTAGCGAGCAGAAGTGCCTTGTGTTTGCACTCATGCATGTTATCTTTCCTTGAAGCTACAAACATGTTCTGATTGTTTTTTTCTCTCTCTCTCTTTCTCTCTTTGCTCTAAATCTCTTCTTTTCTCTCCCCTCCATCCTCCATGGTTTTATATCCTGCCACATCGGATCTCTTCCTCTGTCTGTTTTTCTGTTTGTCTTCCTATAAATCTGTTTCTTAGCAGCAGGTGCGGGCCTCAACCCCTCAGCCAGGTCCAGGACCTCCTCTGGTGCCAGCCACCACCCAGCCAATTCCTCCTGGAACTTCCCAACAAGTAAGAAACATTAAAACCACCAAAGGGATCTAATGCAGAGACGTTTCAACACTTTAGTTTTTTTGCATATTCAGTAATTCCTCTTACAGAGCTGACGCTGCATCAGAATCCTAGTCTTTCTTTTTTTTTTGCTCACTGCACAAAACAACTTCAGAAGTAGTGAAATCGCCTCTAACCTGATTTAATCCTGTAAGAAATATGATAAGCGATGTTTCTTGTTGGACTGAGCTGCAGTGAATCTGCAAATTTGACCTAATTAGATTCAACATGAAAGTTATTGCGGTCAGATCCTAATAAAGTATTTTGTGTTAGCACTCATTTTTCCCTCATTTATTAACCAACATGTTCCCTCTGTGTGTTTTTCTCCTGCAGGTTGTATCAACCAGTCAAACTAGTGCATCTCTTCAAAGCCCGACACACTCGGCTCTACCACTGGCGCCTGCACAGGTACTGAATGTCCAGTGCATCCAAACTAGCACTTTTTGCAAATAGAAACTGGATTAAATTCTGTGTTTTTATATAAGCACAGGCATGAACACATATTCAGAATAAACTCACATTTACATCATGTTTTGACAGTGTTAACATTAAACAGATGTAACCAGGAGAGCATGTTTTCAGAGAAAGCTGCCAGGAATGAGCTAATAAACTCAAATGCATTACAAACCCTGACATATGTGTAATTAAGCAGGAGAGATTTGGTTTTGGACACCAATAAAATAAATGTTAGATTTCATGTTGGTGATGTTTATGTCCTGTGTTATTATAGCACAATCTGCTCTGTTTCACTTTAAAGTCTTTATCAGCTCAATTGATTTCTCCTGTTTTTGCTTTATTTTTTCTTTCCATTCTCTGGCTTACTCATGGGCATGCTGCCTGTGTTTACCACCGGGTTTGTCTCTGTGTTTTTCTCTTGTTGCTTTTTTTGTTGTATGTGTGTGTATGTAGATGTGTGATCTAAGTCCATCTCCCAGTATAGAACACCTTTACTTTTTGTACCAAGCTGCCCATCTAACTCTGTTCCAGGTACCATTGTGTTTTTAGAGTGTGCTGTATTTGTGTGTTGGTCTCTTGTTATTGGATGACTGTGTGAATCCATCCTGTTGACCTTTTAAATGTGTTTCAGTGGGATTGTGGGTGAAATGTATTTGATGTTGAACAGCATACATGCAAGATGATTCCCTTTTTGTACATACCAGTTGTTGTGTTTTGTCAATCAGCATTTTACCCTCGTTTACCTGAGCCACCCCTACTCACTACCTTTATTAAAAGCATGTATTAAAAATACATAAACACATTATTGTAAATGCAGATGGGTAATATTTCCATTGTTAAGACTGATTAACATCAGGAGATTAATATGGCAAACAGCAGATTTTCTTTTTTTTTTTTAACCTAAAACCCAAATAAAATCTTAGTTTTTTATAAATTGAAATATCAATATGCAGATACTTAAATTAGCAAGGTGGGTAATGGTCTGCAAGCGTTTTTTAGAGCAGTCATTCGAGAGGTTAAGATATAGATGGTATTGGATCGATATAAAATCAATAACCTTCGACTTCTTCATATTTGCTTTTACTGTTTCTGTATTTTGGCACCAGAGGTTATGAACACATTGGATTTGGAATAGGATGCATAAAATGATACTTTTACATCGAATGTAAATAACTGGATACATTCCCGCACAATTTTTCAGGGTGTCTTTAACAAGACTTCAAACTACATTGACGCATTGATTTGATGATAAACAAGCCTATAGCATCGACTTAATCATAACGGACCGAACATACATACAATAATTATTTTTGTAATGCACATATAAGAACATATGTAATCTTTTACTTTTGCTTTGTTCTAGCAATTCTCGTCATAGCAAATATCGTGAAACTTGCCAATTATGACCCATTATTAATCATTGTTTTACTCTTAATGAGACCACAATTGACAAGGGAGTCATAATATTGAAAAGACCTAAAGATATTTACTCAATAATTAACTTATTTGGAAAATCATACTTATGTCACAAATTAAGCAGTTAGTATAACGAAGACTTTAAGACAAACAGATTTATATTATTTGCAACAACATGAGTTGCCCCCTGCTGGCCATTAGGTAGAATGCAGGTTTAACCACAAGCATGGGCTTTATTTTTCTGACCAAGAGGTTTCATCTTACTCACTCCCTCTCTCTGAAAATCTCTACAATGTTGACTAAGACTTGTTCCCAGTGACATTTTGACTTCTAAATCTTGAATTCTTGGGAGATGACATGTAGGAAGAGGTTGGTGAACATTTGAGAAGCCCGTTCGTCTCCAGTAGTAAGAATGTTGTCCATCTACATTGTGAAAAGAAGTTGTTTGTTCCTCCAAAGTCTTCCTGCACATTGTCTTATGAGTCTTGTTCCATGGTTGCATGGTTGAGTCACGTGTTTACTGTCATCTTGTCATGAATTTGTTGTTTAGCTCCAGAGCTTTAGATGTTGTCACTAATAGAGTCCACGCACGTATCAGTTGTCTCTTATTTTCAAGATCAAGATCAAGAATCTTCATTGTCATTATCAATCTTTAGTGTCACACAGAATCAAATGTGAAAACATTTCAGTGAGCTGTAAGGGGCTTCTTCTTCAGCTCTTTTTTTGTAACATTATATATCAGGGATGCCAGTTTTCTCCAGTTATATATGATGTAAAGATGGGCTGTAGCTCACCGTCTGAGGCGACTAAGGGAAGTCTTCCCAGTATGCTTTATATTTGTGATCACTTGCTGGGTTTACCTACTTCCTCCTCCTCCTCCTCCCTATGATGCCACCTCTGCCTTTTTCTTCTCCCACTTATCTTCTGTCTTATCTACCCTCTTCTTTCTTTTCCCCTCCCTTCTCTTCCTCCTCTCGGACCTTCTCTCTTAGTCCAGTGCGACTCCGTCTACCTGTACCGTTCCTTTGCCGACCCTCCCTTCTCCGTCGCCGTGCATTCCTGTCGCTGTACCGACAGCAGTCATGGCCTCCCCTCCCTCCCCTCTGCCAATCCCTGTTGGGGTGGTGCCTACAATTGTTTCCCCTCCTACTCCTCCTCTTCCTCCTGTGCCCACACCTGTGCCTCAGCCTTTGGCCACCGTGGTGCCAATCATCAGTGTAGTCACCGCCCCGCCTGATACTCCCATGGACGCCCCTCCCAAGGTACTGGTTTTGATAAAAAACCCATCAAGTGTCATGATGGCAGTGTCATGTCCCTGTTCTGTGTTTCCTAAAGTCAAATACGGTTCCAAAACTGGTTTAAACCACGATAGGTTTTTAGGTGGTTAGTAAATGCTTGCGTTGCTTGCGGAGTATTGTTTAGGTCCTGGTGTATGGATTTATATTTGAACAGTAAGTGTTGAAAAGTGTTGAAAAAATCTTAAGTTGTTGTTGGAGTAATTTAATATTTAATTAAGTAACAGGGCTTTATTGTTCATAAAACAACCTTTTCCTTATAATTGCTCAGAGGTTTGTTTTTGCAACAAAAGAAAAAACTGGTAGTTCAGAGCTTTTTGATATATTTTTTAAAAAATCATTTCTGTACTTTATAATAGGACAGAGTGAGATGTGCATTGTTATATCTGTTATTTGTAGCGCCGGTCCTTATTTGCTTGCTCCATATTCCTGTTTTTGTTGAAATTTGGCTCCGCTCCATGTTTTATCCCACATTCATTCTTTCTGATCATAATACAAAGACTTTGCTTTGAATCTAGATGGTTTTGTCCTCCTTTATTTGCAAGATTTAGCTTAAGATTCCTTGCTGCATATCCATCCTCACATTGTGCATGTGGTGATATCCACTGCGCCTGTCATGTGCATTTTCAGAACTTTGTGTGTCTGTGTTTCAGTCAGGCCCACAGTCCTCAGAGCTGTCCACGTCACAGCTACAACTGCCTCAAGTTCTCCCCTCTATAGAGAGGTAATTTATGCACACATAAGCACTTTCACACACCCCTAAACTGATGCCAGACTCTTTAAATACAATGTTCCTGATCACATTTTAACGCTTTCTTTTACATCTTTGACTCTTACTTTGTACCTTAGTGGCCACTCTGAGACCTCAGGCCTGAGTGACGGCAACGAAGGAGGAGGCGGTCGCCATGAAGGCCGGTCCACCAAGCGACATCAGAGACGCTCCGTACGCAGCCGGTCGCGCCACGAGAAGACTTCCAAAGCCAAACTCAATGTTCTTAATGTAATAACACATCTTTTTAGTTATATTGCACTGATAATGATTCACTTTTCCTTTTTTTGTTTGATTGTATTTTCTTTTCTTTCGTCCTCATTTTCTGTATTTGTTGAATGTTTGCTTGCAGATCTCCAACCTTGGAGACAGAGTAGCCGAGTGTCAGCTGGAGACTCACAACAGGAAGATGGTGACTTTTAGGTTTGACCTAGATGGAGACAACCCAGAGGAGATCGCCCAGATCATGGTACACACACCGTTCACAGTCGGTTTCATTCATTTTCTCTTTCCACACAGATTCTGAGGAGAACATATAATGTTTTTTTCCCTTAATTGTGCTGTATACCTTGTTTTGCAAAATTACAAAGCCTGCTGTCCCATCAAAGAGACTCATTCCTCACTGGGAAGCTCCTGAACAAGTTGAAACACAGTACAATGTTGGTGCAATACCAAAATTGTGGCACCATTGACATTTTTTAAAGAAGTAGCAGGTTCTTCAAGTTTTTGATTAATCTGTTAAACAGTGACTGCAGACGGGATCTCTAAAAATGGAAGATCTTTAAGATAGTGAAGCTAAATCTGAGAATTTCATTGTTTGTGAATGTCTTTGATAACCTAGCTTAACCTTCTTTAAGGATAACAAGACTTTAGAAAAGTAGGCCGATACAAATAGAAAAAGAGTGACTAACTTAACCGCATTAAATCTTCAGCTGATAAACACATGCCAGTTGTCTAAATACCATGTTATTTCTTAAAAAACCTTATTATGCTCATTTAAAGGTTAATTGTTTTATTTAGGCGGTCTGCTGGAACATGTTTACAGAATTAAAGTTTTTTTTCCTCTCAATGTATTCTGGCTCTTGTAATTTTGAAGTGAAAAATAACATAGGAAAAGATGAGATGTCCTCTTTTAACTGTCGTTTCAATGAAGTTATTTTTTATGATGAGGCCTGGCTCTGTCTACAGATGTGTGTATGTGAGCCCGTTACACAGATAGCTGGAAAGCTGTCTGGTTGGAACATCCATAATCAGACAGACCATGAATCCCACTTGATACCTCTGTGTTAAGGCTGGACCGTGTTCTACACGCCAGTATGCAAGCTGTCTCCTCTCTGTAACCCAAATCCACTGAAGTCATGGATTTGTTGTGCACTTGTCTTGGACTTTCAGATGATCTTCATCAAACTCTGACACAATCTGTTTGAATCTGCCGGCATTGGATGAACACTTAAAATCATTTCCTGAATTTTGTGTCCGTGTTCAGGTCCAGAGTGAGTTCATCCTGGAAAGTGAGCGGGAGTCGTTCATTGAGCAGGTCAGAGAGGTCATCGAGAATGCAGATGAGAAAGGCCTGGAAAGAGACTCCAGCAGCCAGGCGAGTGTTCCTTTTTGTGTGTGTGTGGTTTTTTTTGGTTTTTTTGCAGGCTCTGTACATGATAATTATCTAAACCTTTCAGTTAATATGTCTTCTTGTTGATACACAGATGGTGGGGGACAAGGAGGAGCAGATTCCTGTGATATCAACCCCTATGCCAGGTAAAAATCTCATACAGCTGCAGAGTCTGTAGATGTTTCTCTCAGCAAAACTGTAGGAAAGACTTTCTGCCGTACACTTAGGAGTAAAGTAGCAGCATCATAATTTGCATATATGTTGATTGATTGTTTTTTTCTAAAGGGGGATTAACAAATTGTGTCACCTTTTGTTTTTAGGCATCCCTCCAAGTGCAACAGCACAAGTGGTACATTCAGCAGGGCGAAAATTCATCGTTAGCCCTGTACCTGAGGCCAGGCTGAAGGAACAGACGTTTCCCCCCTCTCCCTCTCCTGCACTTCATGTTGAAGCAGGTAAAACAAGCTCTTAGTTCAACGGTTTCTCTTTTTTTTTTCTGAAGAGAGTCTGAGTGGTTTTTCTTTTCTGCTTCTTCCAGCTCCGTCTCAAACTCTTGGTCAAGGTTTGGGTCTGTCTCAGTCTGCAGGAGCCATCAGCTTACAGCAGGCTTTCTCTGAACTTCGACAGAAGCAAAACCAGTTTGATCCGGGACCCAGCACTGCTCCAGCCTCCGTCCACTCCACCCACCCCCCCCTGCCGCCTGCAGCAGCTTCGGCCCCTTCACACAGTAGCGCCGTCACTCCCCCCGTGGACGCCACCGCGGGGCTTGTCCCTTCCACTTTAAACCAGGCAAAGGAGCAGGTCTCTTTACCTCCCCTGTCCTCATCCCCCGCCCCCGCCTCAATGCCCCCTGTCTGCATCAGCCCCCCCTGCTCCTCCTCTCCTCCTGCTACAATGATGAGTCAGTCCATCCTTCAGTCACAGGTACAGGCCCAGGCTTTCATCCAGCCCCAAACAGCTCCTGCTGCCGTCGCCACTTCACTACCTTCCACTTTACCGACAGCCAGCATCTCTAGCCCTCCCCCAGCAATGCTCACATCCCCCCCTCTCACCCAGGCTCTTCCCTTTGTGTCCTTGCCTCCCGCTTCCACTCCGGCAGTCAGCGAAGTCTCATCTGATCATCCGTCAGTCTCTCCCACTTCCTCCCTCACATCCTCCCTCTCCTCATCAGTCGTCCCCATCACTGCCATTCCGGGTCCTCAGCTTGCTCCGTCTGCCCCCTCCCAACCTGTTTCGTCTCCCCCGTCTTCCTCGGTGGGACTCCTGCCAGTGACCGCAAATGTTCCTTCAGTCCAACCAACCTTGGTGCACGCCCAGCCACAGACGGCGGCCCTGCCGGGGCAGACACACACACACTGCGGGGAATGTGATACAAGGTGACAAATGTCCACACTTGATTATTATTGGCTGGAAATCTGTATTTAGTGCTAATTATTGATATACACGACTTTTTTTATAGTCCTCCAATGGAAAATATTGACACTTAAATCCATATTTCCTAGGGGTGAGGCCTCCTCCGAGTGCCAAGGCAAGCCCGATGACATCCAGGCTCTCGATAAGAAGCTGCGCTCTCTGTTCATGGACCTGGGTGGGGGGGTGCCATCCACGCAGGGCGATGTCTTGGCCGCCGATTTAGCCTCCGGAGCATCTGTGCCGGGTACCTCGTCCCCAGTCGGCCCCAGCTCTACCTCCACCACTGCCGTCACCGCGCCAGGCTCCAGTCAGCCAACCAATCCTCCTCAGCCCCCCTCCAGCCTGCCGCTGGGGTCATCTGCACCAGTCCAAGGCCCCGGGACACCCATCTCTACCCCTGCACAGCCTGGTAAGTGGAGGGATGTGTTTCTTTATCAAATCTGCAATAAGTCATTATTGATTCATTGTTATTTCAAGCTTTTTTTCTTTTTTATTTCCATTAGTGATCCCTGCCTCCTCCTTAAACCAGACTACTCCATCCAAAACCCCCTTATCCAGGGTCCCGGTGAGTTTTCCAGTTTCCCAGTTTGGGTAGATGTCATTAAACTACATTTGATAGTGGACACTGTACTCATTTTAATATGTAGCTGAAGAGCATGTGCATGTTTTTTTAGGTGAAACAGGCTCATTATTCAGCTGAAATTGAATAACTCATAACTAATATGGTTCATCTTCTCCACCATGTTTCTGTTTACTCTTCTTACAACTCATTAGGCATGGAAATTCCTTTTTTTAACATTTTAACATCCTCATCATGACTCTTGTAATCTTCTCTACAAATCTTTTCTATTGTTCTTTCTCCCCCCCTCTTTTCATCACACCTTTCTCTGGGATCAGGCCACTTCTCCTCCTTCAGAACTCCTGACATCCTTCCCAGGACCTTGTCTAATACAGGTGTTTTCATTTTGTTTGTTTGTTTTTTGCCTATTTTTATTTGTGTTCCTAATTTGTGAACGTATTGTGTGTAAGTAGAGCTTCTGCCTACATCCTCCTTGTCTCCCTAAATAATTAAATGCTTATGCGGTGACAAACTACTGAAGTGCAAACAGAATCAGGAGTCCATGACAGGCACTATGCGAGCAGAGATGCCGGTATAATATCCATGTTATGAGAGAGGAGGTGAGGAGAGGAGAACAGCGAGATGAGCTGAGGACCCGGCGCCTCAGAACAGGGACGGTTTCATTTCGAGACCGTGTTGTTGTGGCTGTGAATGCCGGCGCCTAAAAATAGACTTTCCAATTTACCAGAACAGTGCGCTGACTTTAGCTCGATGAAAAATCCGACCTGCCATGTCACAACGTTCACTTCACGTCCCTTGCACAACACTCCCGGGAAAGACTTGTCCTGTTTGATTACAGTAATCCTGCTGAGAATGAAGTTCACATGGGGTCTGATTTTTTTAATGATTTGTTTTTTAGTTGTGGTTAAATCGGTTAAGGGAATGAAAGGCTTTGCATTCGTGTTTATCTGAGCTGATAATCATTTATGTATACATTAAGACATTTATGTATACTTTTCAAATCTTTGTCAGAAAGTGTAATTAGTTTTAAAAGTACTCATTAAAATCTCACAGTCAACCAGTGAGGGGCTAAAACTTGAATTCCTTTTTGAATGCATCTGTGCTTTCGGCTTATCTGTGCTTATGTTGCTAAACAGTAGCACTGCACATCACTTAGCTTGTTTATGCATGTTTAACAGTGCTTCTGTCAATACTTTCAGTCCCAGCAGCCTCTGGAGGATCTGGATGCACAGTTGAGGAGAGCGCTCAGCCCAGAGACTGTTCCAGTCAGCTCCCACACACAGGTAAACACACAATTGTTGGTATTTTACTGTGGCAGCTCAGCCTGGAAGTGTTTATCTTCATCTGATGAGACTGTTTTCTCTGAACATCAGGCTCCTCACAGCAGTGTGCCTTCAGTAGGACAGCCAAGTATGTGGATCACTTTTCCTAAACATTTTAAGCTGCGTCTGTCTTTTATCTGACTTCTTTTTCAATTATTTATCATGTGTCTGCCAGTTCCTTTTTGTCTGGAGGAAGAAAAAGCATCTTCTCCTCCTCCTGCATGTGGAATTAAGTTGGGAAGATTTCAGGTGAAAGAGCTTCAGCATTACAGATTTTTCTGCATATCTCAGACTTTTCTGGATTATAGTCATATTAACAGTGCAGAAGTTGATGTTTTTCTCTCCGGTCTCTCTCAGGTCTCATTGGCCGCAGAGGAGCCCGCCGTCCAACGCCCAGCCATCACTGAATCTTCCTCCACCACCTCTTCCACCTCCTCCTCCTCCTCCTCCTCGTCCTCCTCCAGTCTATCCAGCCCAGAAAACACTTTGCACAAAGGCTCCTCGTCTCCTCTGAGAGGGGGAGAAGGACAAGGAGGGGATGTTGTAGATGGACTTCCTCAAAGGACTCAAACAGGATCTCACTACGCCTCTCCTTTTACGTCCCCCTGCTCTTCCCCAAAGCCCGCTGCTACCATCGGGCGCTTCCAGGTATCCCTCGTTTCTGGTTTCCATCTCCTCTTCTTGCATTCTTTCTTTGCCCTACTTTGACTGATTTCTTGTACTTTTTATTTAAGGTCACCACCAACCCTGAGGCCCGTGTTGGTAGGTTCTCAGTCAGTCGTGCCCCGGAGCAGAGCCTGGAGTCCAGGCAGAGTCCACCACCGGCTGCCCAGGCTGCTAACGGACCCAGTAATGCAGCAGTTTTGAGCCCGGACTCCACTCATAAAACCTCTTTGCCGAGTCTAAACAACAACTCCTTCAATAACTCCTACATCAGCAGTGACAATGACTCAGAATTTGAGGATGAAGACTTCAAACGGGAAGTCAGCCGCCTCAGAGAAAAGTAAGTTTCACTCTCCCTTTTTTTTCAGCCTTGCATGTTCTGTCTTTCTCTGTCTTGTCTGACTTTGCCCACAAAGAAAAGGGTAACTCCCCTCGTTGCTCTGAGCTCTTTGTACATTTTATTCCCCCTTTCCTCCACCAGGCACATGCGTGAGATTCAGACCCTCCACTCCCGCCAGAAGGAGGAAATAGACTGTCTGTTCACCCGGCTGGGAAAGGTAACGCATCCAAGTTTTTAGAAAAATAATAATAATCCATGATTAAAGTATTACTTACGCCTAATAACTCTTCTTCTTTGGTTTCTGCCAGGTTCCTCCTGCTGCCGTAATACCGTCATATATCAATCTGACTGGCAGAAGACGTCGACCAACCAAAAGCAAGTCTTCGAAATCATCTAGAACGAGCTCCACGCACGGCAGCAAGAGTCCGTTACAGCAAGGTACGCTTGTCTCTTAGTGTTTGTGCTCAAGGCTCAGTTCATGACAAACTGTCACAACAAAGCACGTGCGGTCTCATCTAATCAGATGGTGGCGATACTATAATGAAGGAAACATTTCAACAGTTTAAATGAAATGAACCTTTAACCCGACATTTCTGGACGTGAACTCATCATTTAATATGAATGTGTAGCCAGAACTCATCTGCAGCTCCTGTTGTTCAAAACACTTACTTTTTTGTAACACCTTCTCTGTGTTCATGCATTTGTGTGCACAATTATATGTGTGTGTGTGTTTATTTGCTTGATTTTGTGCGCCTGTGGGTGTATGCTACATCAGGCTCGGAGCTGGAAC
The DNA here is from genome assembly GCA_036024015.1 of Craterocephalus amniculus. Classification (NCBI taxonomy): domain Eukaryota; kingdom Metazoa; phylum Chordata; class Actinopteri; order Atheriniformes; family Atherinidae; genus Craterocephalus; species Craterocephalus amniculus. The sequence continues at coordinate 57,588 of JAVQJG010266101.1, forward strand.
ATTTCTGACTGCTTTTCCTGTTTTCTGTGTGCTTGTCCGTGTGGATGTCTCGGGCGCTGGGTCTCTCTATCTGTTATCTCTTTCTCTGTGCGTCTGCTTTCCGTTTTACGTCTGTCCTCGCCTCCCGCTCTCCTGCCAATGGCTTGTGCGACCTCCAGGCAGCACCTTATCGGCGCAGAGCGTCCCCATCGTGTACCCACGCCAGCTGGCTCTGTTGGCCCCAGCAGGATTAGCCGATTTGGGCAGCAGCACTGTGCTCCAGCCCCTCAAACCCTCTCCCTCCAGCGACAACCTGTGTTCGGCCTACACCAGCGAGGCGGCCCTGTCTGTGCCCAGCCTGTGCGCTCCGACCCCAGGTAAGCGCCCCAACAGCCCATTAAATGCTTTGCATGCAGGTTTGTCTCAAGAACAGCCATTTTTTTTTTAGCCTGAATATAAAAGCGTGTGATGGCTTTACTCACTGTTAACATCCGTGCTGTATATTCTTCCATTCTCTCTTCTTCCTTCATTTTTTCCCCTCCCTGTCTCCCTGTTGCTCTCTCCTCATTTTTTCCTTTGTGGTCGAATCTTTCCACACCATCCTCATGTTTCTCATCTTGTCTCTTTCCTCGCCTTTTCTTACTTGTCCTTCCCTCCTCATTCTCTTCAGGCTGTGTAAAGTTCAGCTGGGGTTCGGAGCGTTTGGCCTTCAAGCCTGGCGGCAGGAGGACGCGCTTTCTGAGTACGCCCTGCTTGGCTCTTTGTGTGTAACGCTTTATTTCTTTGCTCTTATCTTTTATTCTTACCGACCTTTGGTTCCAAAAATGATTTTACCCCCTACGTAAATCCCTCAAGTCACGGTCATTGTTTCTTCCGGTGGGTTTTCTTCTTTGAAGGCCGAAGACTCTTGTTGGTGGGGAACTTTTATTTTCCTCTTTCAGAGAGAAAAGAGGGCTCTAATTTTCTTGCGGTGTTGCAGAAACACAAAGAAAGAAGAAAATAGTTTGCTGACTCAGAAGAAAAGTGGAAATTGATGAACAGGAGGCAGATTTATAAAATCTGGCTTACTAGTGAGCACTTACGAATCAAAAACACCAATAAGGTCTGCGCAACCAGCTGATTTCAATATGCAGCAAAAAAGTCCACCAACAGCAGCCCAAATTAGACTCACAAACAAGCAGAGCCGCGTAAGACAAAGACACAGCTTGTTTCTTCTAGCTGTAAAGCAGGACATGTAGGCATGGACATACTCGTCTGATAAAGTTCAAGAAGTTGATCTAAATCCAGCTTTTTGGCTCAGATCAAAAACATGTTTCTGGGTCTGCTGTGTTGTATAAGCACCTGGTTTCACATGAGTGTCATAAGACTTTACTCTTAGTTTTGCTACATTTAAATCTGTTGCTTTTAGTTCAGACAGCTCACATAAGTTAGAAAGTCTTTAAAGCTTGTGTGTGACACAAAGTTGATAAATCATTTAATGTGAATCATGTTTATCCTTATCTGCTCTGAACCTTATTTATGAATATTTACAGGGTAGTATTTAATACTGGTTACTGTACATGTTAGTACTATTGGACTGCAGGACATGACAGAGATCCCCGTTACCTCTCAGAGCTTCCCAGCCATTCTGTTTCTTTATTCTTTTTCGATCTTTATTACTTTCCTATTCTTTCATTTTGTTTCTTGCCATGTCTTGACATCACATTCAATCCTGACATTGTGCTTTTGTGGCTGCAGGGGAACAGTGTAATGACAACTGATAGCATGACAAGTAAACAGAAGGAACACATAGTTGTACACCACTTGTACTTCCATCATCAGAGCTGGTCAGATGCAGGTTTAAGAGGAGAAAGTATGACTTTCTGATGCTTCTGACTTCATATCTGGTTGATCTGGTGACAAATGTGTTGACTGGTAACAGCTGAAAGTGCCGTTTGATTCAACTGAAGCCAACAGCAGAGCAGCCCTTTGTTGGAAAATAAACAGAAGAGCAGCTGGTGTATCTGTTGACAGTGGGACTAAACAAAGGCATGCTTTTGTAATAAAGTCAGTTTTTTTCCACCGTGCTGCGAGCAACCTCGATCTGATTTCATGCTGCACTGGTGCCGTGCGCAGCCTTAGCTTTCCACACAATAGCAGGACGCAGCGGAGGAGCAGGCGTTTGTGCAGCCATTCACGTTACGCCCCACTGCCTCTGCTCTGATTCTGATTACTTCTTCCAGTAATTCTGTACTTCATGGCTATATTTAAAACGGATCTGCAGATGAAAATGCAGGAAGCAATTGGCTGGATTTTTTTAAGATACTTTTTCAATTGACAAAATAGATAAATGAATAAAAGTCTGAAGTTGCACTTCTTCATGCACAACTGAACATGATGTCATGCAAGCAGAAATGATTTAGAAATGTAAGTTTTGGTTACACACTCCACACATTATTCAGTGTTTCCCGCAGGTTTGCAGCTTTATCACAGCATATCAGCAGCATTAAAATGGCCTCTGCAGCGGTAACAGGTTACCTGCACATTACAGCAGGAATATGACACCTCTGATAATGAGAAAATAATCTAAACATCTGGTGGACATCAGTCAGCTGTGAAGTCACGCCACAGTCACATTTACAGTCCTAATCGCAGATTATGTTTTTTAGAAATGGCCAAAATGCAGTTATAATCAGAAATATCAGATGAATACCACAAGATTGTTGTAGTTTTATAAACCTGTTCTACAGGAAGGAAATCTGAAATAGTTTCAGTCATTCTGTATAGAAAACAAGATCCAAATGGCCTAAATGAGCTTGACCTTTCAGTGGGGGCGGTGGGTCTCGGAGGGAAACACTGGTCTTCATGTTATGGAGGGAGAGGACTTTCCGTCAATCTGGGCTGAAGTCCTGCATGCTTCCATGTCTAAACTCCGCATAAAACGTAAAGAAGTCGAGACCTGATGACTTGAATTTTCTCTTAGTTTTGTCTTTCAAATGAAATGAATTGGGATGATTTTTTTTCCTGTTTCATTTATGATTTATTCATAATCAGTTTCTTTCAAACCTTTTTTTTAAGTTCTAATCTGAAGCGTTGAAATGTTTTGTACTTGATTAAGGGATGTTTATGATTGCATCTGAACCCTCTGCAGCTCAAACCCTTTCTCTCCCTTCCTTCTTTTCCCTTCCTCACTCTTGGTCCTCACCCCCGAAATCACCCCCCCTACCTGGCCCACTCCCAATTACTGCACCACCAGGAGGGGAGAGAGACAGACCTGGGTCTTAGCAACTTGTCTTTGCTCCCTACCAGATTGCTTAGAAAGGAAATTGCACAAACTTGGCATGCTTTTCCAGACTGAATACCCATTTAGTTTATTTTTAAATAAATATCTGACATTGACTGCAATTCAGGGGATTTGAGCAAGAATAGATGGATAACTATGTTGGACCCAGTTCTGGTAACGGCGCTTTGAGCTGTAAGAGGTCTTAGAACCTGCTGCTGGTTACCCAAAAGCATCTTAAAGCCCCAGGAGAGCAAGACTTTGGTTAAAAATGTATATTTTCTCAGGCTACATGAACTTGTTCTGCTCTCTCAACCATGTTTTACTGTTTTTAAATGCATTCTGACTTATTTGGCCAGCCATGCAACATGCAACTGGCATCAAATATTAATGTAAATAAGTCCAGATTCTCCAGCTTTTAAGTGTCATTTTGCAACATGTGACATATTTTAAGATGTTATTTGGTCATCACAGCCCCCAAAGTGTTATTAACCATTTCCAGTTCTGATAATCATTCTCAGATGCACTGTGTTTGATTGCTGGGTGATGTGGGCGGGGTTTAACTCTGACTGTCTCCCAATCCTCCAATTGTTGTCTTCCGGCCGCACAGGGAAGATGGTGAAAAAAGTCTGCCCCTGCAACCAGCTCTGTAGTAACTATCAGTCTTTTTTGGTCTTTCCTCCCTCCATCCACCCCCTCCCCTCCCCTCGCCTGCCCTATCCCGCTTCCTCCCGACGTGTGTCGTTGAATTCGACCTTCAGCTAAATTTGGTATCAATTCAGTTATTTCAGATCCTGAGTCTAAGAAGGACTCTCTAACACTGATGGACATGTTGGTTTTTTTTATGTTTCTAATGGGGCAAATTTGAGTTTGAAATGACTGAAATGAGCCTCCAACACACACTGCATGCCCCTGCAAGCTCCTCATCTTTACACATGTTTGATCACTCGGTTAAACTCCTGAACAGCTGTTGACCACTCTGCCTCCCCCCTCTCCTTCTCCTCCATCATAGCTTGTGGTCTAGACTACATTGACCAGAATTCCATGCTGCTGCAGTCAGTCATGACTCAGCGTCTCATTCTTATTTTCCTCCATTTTGTTTAGCATGAATTGAAAGAATTCTCTCTCCTGGGTTACCCCTGCATATGATGTCTTTTCTTGTGTTATAGTTCATATAAACAGATCATGTAAATGCTCATTCTGTCAGCTTGGCTCTGGATTCATTTTATTTTAACACAATGTGTAACAATTTTTTAATCATCATTTTTTGTGCTCTTTAACTGGAAAGAGATGGAAAACAATCTGGAAACACAAGAATGATTATACACACTCCAATATTTATGAGAGTGTCTCTTTCAGATATTTGATATATCGTATAATGTTGGATAAAAAACACATTTTGGGGGATTAACTTTGAGAAATTGGAAGATCCATATCAAACTGAAGCTAAACCTTTAATTCTGATACACCTTAAGCTGAAAAAGAAAACTCTGCAAGGATCTGATGTCTTCCTCCTTTACCTAGTCTGTGCATAGTAATTTGGTTTCCATTTGGCCCTCACTTGCATTAATTAGTAGTGTTAGATCATTTTAAGGTACTATTATATTTTAAATCCCCTACAGATCAGCAGAAAGCCTGACTAGTTTGCAATGAGAAATTACATTTTTGTGCAGTGAGTTTGCTATGAGTACTTTGATGCTGGACAGAAAGCTTCATACCTGCATTTATGGAGCTAGAGTGCCTCCTAGTGGTAAGACACAGCAGCTGCAACTCTCCGGCTGCTGTCGTGAGGAAACTGGCTGAGGGAAGATTATTTCTAGAGATATTACTGATCAGTTTCGATATTACAGGCATACAAGAAAGAACATACAAACTTATTCACTTCTGTGATTTCACTTAACAGGACATGATGCAATCATCTGTACCTAAACAAGACTCGTCAGATGTAGATCATTGATCTCTTTTGCAAATCTGATCGGCTATTTTCCGCCGCACGTCCCGTTTTCCCCACATACGCCACCAGTGCTCATATTTCGTACACAATGTTTTATAAATGAGGCCCCAGACCTCAGCTTATTTAACTGCTGTGGAAGAACCTGTAGATCAATACACTATAACAGCATGAAAGTCAGCATTGTTTATCCGAGGTTACTTATACCTTAATTTTTTCCTGATTTGTCGAATTTATATCCTGATGTGTAAAAAACTTGGAATAGAAACAGGTGCTTATTACTCTGTATGAGATATTTAAATTGAAGCAGGCAGCTTTTATCGTACCCGTTTGCTCATTCCTTATCAATCCTGCGTTAAAATATCCATCTAAAGTCATAAGTTAAATTTTCTTCCTTTTTAATAATCATCATCAATCATGATTAAGACTAAAAAATTTAATTCTTTGGTGTCGACATGCTGACATGAACATCCAGCCTGACCAACCTGTCTGCTCTCCTCATGGTTAATACAGCGTCTCCATTCCCCCTCGTTCAGAAAACAACTTTCCACTTCCTGTTTGAACTCTGTTTAACAACCTTTTTCTCTCCTCCTCCCCTTTCTTTCTCTCTGCCTCTCCACAGGGACAAATAGCACCAATGCAGTGGGCGGTTCGGGCGGTTTGGGTCAAAGCCAGGGGGGCTCTCAGTCTCTGCCATCCAACATGTCAGCTGCCCAGCAGAGGAAAGGCACCTTCACTGATGACCTCCATAAACTGGTGGACAACTGGGCCAGAGACGCCATGAACCTCTCACAGGTTTGCGTACGTTTAGTTGTTCATCCCCCTCCAGCAGATGTTAGGACATCTTGTTTCAGCAATGACTCACCGGCTCCTGTGATAGGTTTACCGGAAATCTAAACTCTGAAATCTGGTTTGTTAAAAGCAAAAGTGATGGGCGGTGTAAACAAGCCCATGCCCTGAAGACTTCTGTCAGGTCCTGTGGGCTGTTTACCTTGTTTGTAACCCTGTAGTCTCTTTCAGAAGTTCCTATTGATACTGTTTTCCTTAAAGCGCTCACCTTGTCTTTTGGGGGTTTTCCTCTTCCCTTAAGTAACATTTTATGTACGGGAGAAGGCCCTGCACAGTTACACAGCCCATAAATACAGAGAGAGGTATTTTCCCGAAGCACATGCTTCTACTGAGCTGCTTGATATGTTTGCATCCTGCACGTGGTCCAATGGGGCAAAATGAATAACCCAGTCTAGTAAATGAAATGATGCCTCTGTAAATGAACAATATATATACTGAACTTAGTATGTGATTTATTTCTAGGTGAAGAGGAGTGCCAAGCAGCAGCAGCAGCAGCAGGCCCCGACACAAGGACATAGCTATGAGGTCAGTGTGAAAACACAGCAGTTCTACACTACCAGTATTACAAAAGTGTTTGCAGATTTATTCCTACTCCTCTGTTAAAAAAAGGATAAATTGTTAATTGTAATTCAAATAGCTGGAGACTGAAAAAGTAATAATGAATATAAGTTTGCCATATTATGATTTAGGAAAATAAGACACTGATTTATAATTTAATCAAGTTGAAAAAATAATTAAAAAACAAACAAACAATAGGGTCCTGGACCAATGAGAGAACTGCTGATGAGCAGAAATTCCTGCCAACAGGTGCAGAAGTCTGAGAGTGACAGAAAAACCTGATAGCATTGATCGCCTCAAAGGATTGTTCAACTAATAGTAGCTCATGAGTTATGTAACATAGATTCATTTCTCTTTTTTTCCTTGTTTTATAAAACAAAAAAAATTATATTGAACCACAATTAAAAACGTCATTTTCATAAAATTATGTACATACTATTACTTTTGTCAATTTCAGCTCATTTCAGCTTTTTTTTTTCCCAGAGCAGGAATCATTCTGCAGACATGTGGGAATGTTTTGGGAATTTTTCTTGGGTTTTGCTAAAGAACTTAACTTTGATCATGTACAATCATTTAAATCTGAAAAATGTCAATCCCTAAAGTTTTTCTGACAACAAGCCCAGTTTGTGAGTTAAATTCCAACCTTCCTGATCTGGGATCAGACTTTAGAGCTGTACGATTTGTTTTGGTGATGGCTCTTTGCATAACTCCCCTACTTCCTGAACTTAATCTAGCCCCTTATTTCCTGTCTTTCATTAAAGGAAAAATTGATTAACCCAGGTATGGGTAAGTTCAATCACCATGATGACAATGGCCACCTTGAATTAATCAGTTTGTCCGGAAGTGAAAGACAGGAAACTAAGGAGCTGCATGAAGTTCAGGAAGTAGTGGAGCTGTGCAGAGAGCCCGTTAAAGCCAATATCAGTGTGTATTTAGAAAAATAAACTTAAATGTGTTGTAGATGAACTTACCCCTCTTCCACTCCGGCAGGTGATCCAGTCAGCCAGTCTGAGCAGGAAGTTCTCGGCTCCCAGCCAGTTATGTCCCAGCAGCATCGGAGGCTCCGCCCACCTCCCTGCCAACCCCACCGCCACTACCTCTCTGGCCGCCCGCAAGGGCTCCCTGTGCCAGCCCCCCGCCTCCTCCACTCCACCCCAGCTCCAGCCCCCCCAGTACATGCACTACACCCCCCCTGCCGCCTACACGGCCCAATGGTCCGGTACGGCTCACAGCCTGCCCAACCCGCACCAGGCCCCAGCACAGCCTCTGCTGGTCAGCACCTCCCAGCCGCTGGGCCCCTATCCCGCTCCACAGGGCCAAATTCCAGGGCAGGGCCCGCTTCCGGCTTTCCATCTGACCAACTCGCTGCAGAAGTCAGTGAGCAACCCCGGAGGGCCCAACCTGCGGACCACGTAGGGTTTGGGGTGAGGGCTGGTTTGGATCCCGGCCCGACTGGGACAGGTGTGACGCGGAGCGTTGTTGGACTGGAGAGAACAGCGGGAACCGGAGAGGAGGGCCGGAGAACAAGAAGTTGGATAACAAAATGTTAAAGAGGAGGAAAGAATTGACACTCGGTCTTTGTCTCTCCCTCCTCCCTCTACCCCGACTCTCTGCTGCCAGCTTGTGACAAATGATGATGCATAAAGGAAAAGACTGGTGTTCAATGTCAAAGGCCAAAGAGGTCCTGGCAGGGTCTGTCTGTAACTCATGGCCGGGTCGCACTTATTCCAGCTCGCATGTGACAAGGTGGTGCGTGTCTTTGCTTGGTTGTTGGAGAACGAGCGCAGAAGGATGAGCACGGCCGGCCCATCTGCTCTGAGTTTCATTAAAAGTCTTTTTAAAAGAAGCCATTAATGATTACAGCATCAAAATGAAAACATTGGAATTGCAGCAGATGAAGCAGAAAACGAAGGGTTTTGCAACTTTAAACATTAAAGCACAAATATCGACGCACATGGAGAATATGTGAAGCCCTTTGTGGTTATCCTCTGCGTCTCGCTCTTACGAGGCGTTGAAACAAGCAAAGAGATGGAGGAAGGAGGGAAGATGAAGAGGAAAAAGTGCGTCTTATCTGATCACGGATTCCCCACGCAGCACGTGCCTCTCCACAATCACGACTCCACCTCTTCCTCCATCCCTCTCTCCCTCTCTCTGTTGCCATTCGAAGCAATAAAAGCAGTAAAAAAAAAAGAAAAATAAATCCATCCGGGAGAAGTTGAGTGTGAAAAAGTGGCCTTGTTGTCCGTGTACGTCCGAGTGCGTTTCTGTTTTAGCCTGTTCTGTGATTATTCCATTCTGTTGTTTATTTTGCTTTTTCATTGTCGCTGCCCCTCGGCTAGCAATTTTACACACACACACACACGCACACACGGTTGCAGACGCAGCAGCAGTTACCGGTAGTCTTCGCCTCGGCTCTTTGTCCCGTAACTCGGTCGGGTTCGGCCGACTGCGATGTACATTACTATCATAGTTGTTGTTGATGATTGTTGTTCTATTTAAAAAGAAACAAAAACAAAACGTGTTCTGTCAATGGACCTGTTCTACGTGCACATCGCTGTACGATGGAGACACTGTGATTATAGTTGTTTATTATTAGCAAATGTTGTTGGACAACATTTAATTTTAGGGTGAAATGTCACAAAAAAACCCAGTCAGAGAGCGCATCGGAGTCCTTTCACTTTCACTTCAACAGACGCTCAACATAATGTGAAAACTGGTAATTCTCCTTTTCAGTAGGCGTCCCAGCATCATTTACAGAGGACGGACTTTAGAAAGATGCCTTACCAACAACCAATCGGCTGCAGCCTCCGTTTATCTCCCGGACTGATTGAGCGGAAAGTAGAAATGGAGCTCCGAGTATAAAGACAAAACCTAAGTGAACAGCAGGATAGTTATTTAGATAAAAAAGGAAAGCTAGCTATTTTTTTCTTAATACAGTACTTATATATCAGACACTTTAAATAGCCCTCCTGTTCCCCTGCTCCCCTGGTTTCATTAGATGAATGTGAATGTATAAACCAATGGTGTCCATTTTAATGTACTTGAAAAAAAAGTTTTATTTTCGCTGTTTTTGCTTCTCCTGACCCCATTTCTGTCTCTCCTTAGAGCCTCTGGTTAAAACCGGAGGGACTTCTAGTGCCTTGCATCCTTCCCGCTGCTTCCTCATTGAGGGTCGAGGACTTTGGTTGAAGTTGGTAGAATGTGTAGAAGGTAGTTGGGAGGCGGGGGTGACGGTTGGTAGAGGAGTGTGTATGCTTGTGTGGAAGGAGAATCGTTGAAAAACCGAACTGATTTGGCGGATAAAAGTGCGACTCATCAGTGTTTCGATTGCTGTGTGTTAATGAGGGAGTTACTGATTGTAAATGTGAAGCTTGGACCACTCTGTACTGTAGAGGCAGCACACAGTCTCTTAAGTTTTCTATTGAAATGGATTTTATACCAAAACTTCAGTCAAATTAGTTTCCATTTCAACCGGATTTTCATAGTTACTCTGCTGGTTTCTCACCTGGTTTGATGCAGAAATTCACAATCGTTCAGTAAAAATCTGTTGTTTTTAAAACCTAAACTTTTTGAAGGAAGATTGAAGAGAATAACACCTAAATAGCTAAAATAACTTCAGTGACTTGTAATAATTTGAAACCAGTGTTGTGAGAAACGACTAAAAAAGTAGCTTAGAGTCCAAGCCTGAGCTTTAGCAGAAGCGTGAGTGTGGTGGCAGGGGGAAGTGGTAGAGATGAGCGTAGGCACAGTGTTGATGGTGATGATCTTGCTGGTGGTGAGTTAGTTTAGATCCAAGGCCTTTGACACCCTCTTCTGTTTTCCGGTACTCTCCTAGAAGCCTCCCATCTTTTTGTTGCTTTCTGCTGGGAACGGATGATCTGAATTTACATAATGATCTTAAATATTTGAAAAAACAAACAAACGAAACAAAAAAAAAGCATATGAAAAAAATGTTGCTTTCTCATTTTTTTGTGTTTTTTTTTCTATCCCACATACTATTAGACATTTTTACTACAAAGCAAGTTTGGTTGAAGCTGTGAAAAATCATTGAGCCACTTTGCTTTAGTTCTGCAGACGAGTATTCCTTCAGACTTTCACTGATGCCACAATGCAGTGCCATTTGTCTCTTTTTTTTTTTTCTTCTGTGGAAGCATCAGAGGTTATTATTATTTACCTGCTTTTTATTCACTGGAGCTGCTCTGGTTATTAGGCAACATGATGCATCCAAGTTTGAACAGATTTCCATGTTCAAAGCTGGATTATTTTTGCCGCGTCTCGGACACAAACGCAAAGAAAGATGTACTTCCGGTGAAACGGCCGCGATGCAGAAACGATCAAAGAAGTGTTTGCTGCAGGCTCTGAGGTTGGACGTCGAACCTCAGCTGCAGATTTTTGGCTTTTTGACACACATGGGTTCAGTTCTCGTGACGTTGTATTAGAAGTTTCCTGAAGAAGTAGCTGCATTAACCCAACAGTCACCTGTTCAGGACGCATGTTTAAAAAGTCACGCGGACACTGATTTTGTGTTTTTGTAGCTTCCTCCTGTGAAATAACGTGTGAGCACAGCAGCAGTTTATTACTAAAATCATTCTTATTTTTCGACAGAATTCTGCTTTCACGTTTTATTTTTGTTTTATTTCTCACCTGTTTTATGTGCCGTTTTAAAGTCTCTCGTAGCACCTAATTTAATTCAGTTTGTTTCTTTTTCTGTATTGTGTTGAACATTGTGGTTGGTTGGATGAATGAAAGAAAACAAGAATCCGTGTAAGGAGTCGTCGGCAGTCTTTAACGGTATGTTTTGCACTAAGTAGAGAGTGTTCAAGCTTCATTTTAAAAACAACGAAAACTTTGCGCTTTGCGCTACAGTACAATGAAATTTGTTACATTATTTGTAAAAACTTAATAAATAAAAGTTGTTTAAATGAGTCAGAGTGGTGAGTTTTTCTATGCTGTTACTTTAAGTGTTGTATTGAGATGGTGCCCTTTTTCTCACCTCAGAACCATATTGGTTTCAGTTTTAATGACAAGTCAAGATGTTAGTACTGTATACCTCTGATTCAGCCTGTGTTTTTCTTTTTTACAATTTCACTGTAAAAGAGGAGAGACCGAGAAAGCTGCAGGCAGTGACACAAAACATTGGGAAAGTAAAGTGTGAGATGTCTACACATCGCTCTACACATCCATCTTCCTATTTGCATTGTTTTCCTATTTTCATGATTGTTTAACTCATGTCAATAGGAAGATGCTAATGTTAAAAGGGGAAATGTGTAGTGAATGAGGGGTTGGGTGTCACATTTTCAGACTCAGCTGAAACCATGCTGGTACCAGGAGCTGTTTTCAAATGGAAAACTGAAAACAGAGCTGATATGAGTATTTACTAGTGGGAAAGGGCCCAAAAGAGTGGTGAGATTCACTTTGCAGGCAGTTGTGACTCCATAGTTTTTCGTGAACTGTTTGTTCCACCTTTCCTTGGCAACTTTTTCCAGTGAAGCCAAGTGAAAGACAACACAAGCCTTTTTTTAAACCACTTGCAGCCCTTATTTATGACCAGCTTTTTATTCAAAGGGATTTTAAGAAATTTCCTTGCCCAATTTTTTCTGTTTTACTTTTGTTCACCTTTAAAAAATAAGTTATTTTAACTTTGTTTTAAAGTGAGTTCTTGTAAGATGTTAAGTTTTTCACATTCAGCATTTAAAATTAGTAAACATTTTAGCAGATCATTAAACTTAATAAAAAGATTAAAATAGTTGACATCAAATGCATCATACTTGCATAAAGAGCAAAGAAAGAGAAAACAAGACCCAGGAATTTTTATTAAAGTACAGAGTACTCATAATATATTTAAATGTAGATATTTTGGACCTGTTTGCTTGTGTGTGACTGGGTTTATGTAATTAAAACCATCACATCGACAAAAACGAATCACATCATAACTTTATCCTGGATTCTTACTTTGGGCTAAATCCAAAAAATGCATATTAAAAGTATTGTATTTGCTCCTTATTGATCTCTGATTGCTGCATAATCTGTAAAATAATCAATGGCCTGAGTAGGTTTTACTATGGATGCTGAAACAAAAGGGAGGGAGAAGATCTGGGAGCTGCTGTCGTTACAGAAAACCTGACACACCTGTAAGGAATAAACAGAGAATTTCACTTTTAACAGTAAGCTGAGGGACTGCTGGACCCAAAGGGGGCTTAGTTAATCACTTGTTGCGTGTTTCCTCTTTTATCAACATCTTGAATTTGTTTTAGTAAACTGGTTTTGTTTTGAAGCCAAGAAGCCAGACATGACCAGACGGGTAAATGTGAGTCCTGCAGTACTGGTCTTCTCCACACGGCTCCTCCACTGCACTTTGTTCACTTCACAACCTGCAGCATTCACGGTACCGACCTGCTTCCTGTTATCTATGAAGTGAGGACACTGACATTATCTGAAACCAAAAACAAAATTTTTGAAACCTTGAAAATCAGGTTTTGAACATTTTAAACCTGAAATAAAGTTTTGAAAGTCTAAATATAAATTTTGAATCTCTGAAAATAAGTTTTGAATCTCTGCAAGCATACTTCTGAAAATCTCTGAAAACGTGAACCTGAAACTCTGAATTTTGCATATTGAATTTATGAAAACTAAAAATGCTGGAACAAAAGTATGCTTGCAGAGATTCAAAACTTATATTTAGACTTTCAAAACTTTATTTCATGTTTAAAATGTTCAAAACCTGATTTTCAAGGTTTCAAAACTTTTTTTTTGGTTTCAGATCATGTCAGTGTTCTCACTTCATAGTCATCCGGGCCATAAAACAGCTTCTTGGTTCAAATGTAATCAGGAAACAGCTCGTTATGAGGTGTGAATCTGTGCTCATCATCTGTCGCCATGGATACAGTGAAAAGAACTTGGCCGGCCCAGAGAAACGGAGGCCCAAGGAAGGAAGGGAGGAAGGAAAATGAGACTTACTGCTTCATTATAAAAATAAATATCCATCTAGCAGTTTTCCTGCTATGATATAAAACTCCACAGCAAAAAAAACTACTTATTGTACTCCATGTTTAGTCTTTTTAAGCTGCTTCTGGTTCTACAAAGGAAAGTATAAGAAGGGCCTGAGGTCAGAACTGCAAATAAGCAAACACCTTTTCCCCAGAAAGGAAATGTTGATTCTCATGGATTTCATGGCTCAACACATTTTATTTGCAAACAAAGACACATCTTTATATGAACCTTTATCTTGCTCTTTTTGAGGGCAGTTAAATTCCCTCCATAAACAATGACGACAAAGATATGAAATCCCTCGGCAGCATATCAACACAACGCACAACTTAAGGCTGCATAATGAGCCGAAAGAGGTTTGCCGGTCAAGAAAAACATTCTGTACACAGATGATGGCAGCATATAGAGTTGCCAGCTATCCCTTAGATGTGACTTAATTTTTTTTTTTTTTTTTATGCTTTTAGATCAGTTTTCAATAAATAAATCAGTGGATGAAAACAAGAAGAACAGGAGAGAAATTATTGTTCTTTCAGGTAATAAAACAAAGATTGTGTCTCTGTAAAAAGTGAAGAGGATCCATTTTATTTAGGGAATCTTATGACTTCGTACGAAGGAAAGGAGTTTTGCATCATCGATCTTCACTGAAACAAGACAAACAAAAATGACCTTCTTTTAGTACCGGGTTCGACTTGTCTTCTTTAGAACTGCATTAGTTCTTATCGGCATAGATTCAGCAAATGCAGATAGCTGATGAGATTATCGCCTCTTGTCAGATGATAAACTGAAACTCTATTAAATGTCATGACAATATGCTTTGCCCTTTAGATATGTCAGTCCAAATGCAAAAACATCCTCACACCGGTGTGGTTTCTATGTGGAAATGGAGTTTCTGAGACATTTGGTAAAAACCTTGTTCAAAACACATATTGCAGACAATATGATACTTGTCTTCTGCTCCATGGCGGACACCAGGAAGGAGACTATGACAATTTTGACATATATGGTAATAAATGGTAGATATGCAAAGAAAAGTTTTGTTAATTTTTTCCCCACATTTTGTTCGAAGGCCAAATAAAGACTTCAGATTAAAAAAATTGGACCTCTCCCCATTTTTCTTGGGCTGGGCTCTAAAGTTTTAAGAACAACCTGTTCATTTACAAGATGATCTGAAACGTGACCTGTGCGAGCCACAGGTGATAGCAGGAAGCACTGATAACAGCTCCACACCCCGACGTCCTTCTCACGGTGCAAGCAGGTCAAACTTTTAAAAAAACCCTGACTGTGTTGTTTATAGAACAAACAGGAAGTGTTCGCTGCTGCTCCAGCTCCAAACAGACATGATGGACTCTCTGGGAATGCCAGATGAAGCTGGATATAAAGGTGATGGTCTAAACATGCAACATGCAAACGGTTTAACAATTCTGCTAAAGTAATGACTAACTGGAGTTAACCTTCATGTATTTCCAGTACAAGTTACAGAATCAAACCACAAACCCTGATGGCCGCACTGATGTCATGGTGAGTTAAATCCACCACTATGACAACAAAACCCTGTTACCAAAGTTTTACAGCATGATTTCTTTGTGTAGTAAACAGTGGTCATGCTTTTTGTAATCTCTCTGTTTATCTGTGTTGATGTCAAACAGCAAAAGAAGGACAAAGTCGATGGGATTATTGATCCTGAACAGTAAGGAAATGAGTTTTGTCACTGTGGTCCTGTGATGCTATCACTGACTGACATGTTACAAGCTGCTTTTAGCCCAGTGCCACCTGATTTTTATGATACAGTATATGAAAATAAAACAAATCCAGAGAAAAGACAAAGTGGAATTAGATAGTAAACAAGTTAATAACAATTAATTAATAAAGAATAAATAATATAAATGAATGAATAACTGCAAATATATGAATAAAAACAATATAGTTTATTAAAAGAAATGAAATAGATGAAGATCAGAAGTTGTTTGTTGCAAATTTGAGACAGCGGAGGTCATTCATGAGGTTCAACCTGAAAATGTCAGTAAACACCAGAAGCTTTAACTCAAAGTTTTACTAAAAGGAAGTTGATTAAAAATCAGATGCATGAAACAACTGGAAAAAGTCATTTAGTGTCACCAAACAAGCATAAAGATTATCGGACTTTATGGCAGCTGCCAGCAGGCTAACATCTGGAACAAACCCAGCAAGCTTCCCAGTTTCCTCAAACTTTGTGCAGCTGTTGAAAGAAATCCCCGGTGTGACTTCCTGTCAGCTCTGCACCACAGTTTCGGGTTGCCCACTTAATTACGTTTAACCTTTCAGGATGCATCCGCTCTCTGCATAAACACACACAAGTATTAACTTCGTTGAACATTTCTCACCAATTTCTTTTTACACGATTAAAACGGTTTCTGTGTTGTTTTTTCACTTTTTCTCTCTCAATTGCTTCTCTGCGGACGATGAATGAAGCATTTAACCTGATGACAGCAGCGTGCACCTGGACCAGGATGCTGCTGAGGTGAAACGCTAGTGCTGACCCGTACCCTCACATGGTGGATGCCGGTGAAAGTGTCAAATCAAGTTTGTTTGTGTTTTAAACCGAGAGGAGATGGAGAACAGCTGATGGCATAGAAATGACTTCAGAGCCAGAGTTTTACATCCGGGACTGTTGGGTTGTGAATCAATGTTTGCAAGAAGTTATACAGATTTTTATCGAGGATTTCTCCCTCCTTGCATCCATTTTAAAGCACGAGAGCAGCTTGCAGGTTAAAGAAAAAAAAAAAAATCTGTTTAATTTAAATTTTTCTCTCCAGAAAGTTAAATGACAACATCATAAGGTCAACAAACGTCCTGGAAGTAGTTCACAATGTAAAAAATGTGGCACAAATATGATATGATATTAATTTACTAGTTGAGGTAAATACAGTTATAGAACGTGGTGCTGGTGGTGTTAATGTTTAGCTTGACCATGTCAAAGTCCTGGTCCTAATCTGATGGGAGACGTTCACATAAGGAAACCTGTCGACATCCCAGGATTGAAGCAGAATGAGCTTAAATCCCTCCGAAGTTCTGAGCTTTGTGTTCCTGCAGCACATTTAGGTCATATCAGACACTAGAAACAAAGTTACACAGAGTTTTACCAATCCTATAGCATCAAGTCATTATTAAGCATTAAACATTTTTGTTTAATTTGACCATTTAATTATGTTGTTTTTTTATCTAAAAATCAGAATTTTGTGTTATTTGTTTAGTTTTATGTCATTTTACAGAAATTAAGCCTTAAATGATCCTTGTTGAACTTAACAGCTGTATAATGCACCAGACCGACTGTAATAAACAGGGAAGCGGTGTTAACCCTTTCACTTCTTATAGTTTAACTACAACACTTATTGAGAGAAAAGTCAAATAATGATGTCATAAAAACAATGTTTTATGTAGATGCTGAACATGACGGTGTTTTCCAACATGGAGGTTGTTTCTGTGTTTGATAATAAACGTTTCCATGTGCGCATGCAAATGATTGAAAGACACGTCCAAATGAGACTTTTCCCTCAAGAATCAAGGCCTGGCCGCTGAAAACGGCTTCGCAAAAATTCACTGACTGTAGAAAAAACTCTCGCCTGTCTATCAAAAGGAAGAAGCGGCGTAGCACCTTTCAGCATGTGTGTGTTTGTGGGTGTTTGCCAGAATCTGGTGCGCATGCCTGAAGTGTTTGTGTAAAACCAAGTGGTGAGTGAACTGTGGGCGAGCTGTGTTTCCAGGACCTTCGGGCTCTGTGTGTAAGTGGTTACTTTATGATCCCAATCTGGCCCCGACCGGTCGACTCTGCTGTTATAAAACCGCTCCTTATTACCTACGGGGGGCGGGGGAGAGTTTCAGAGCAAAGGGTTTTGCCTGTGTGTGTGTTAATGTGTGTTTGTTTTCCAGTCAGATCTCCATTGAAGATGAATGTCTACCAAAACACATCAACATGCTTCCTCTTTTAATACCTTAGCTATAAACAAATGCTTCTCTTCTGTTTCAACGGTTATGAACTAAAAAAAACATCAGATCCATTTTGGCCCCCGATGTCTGATCTTCATCCTCCAAACATCCCCGGAAACTCTGTCCCCACTTCTATCATGTATGATTCAGGTTAGCTGAACTCACAAATCTCTTCATGTCATTTCCCAACAGCCCAGCTTGGACCACTCCTAGACTATGTTTATTCAATTGTTTCACTTTGTAAAGCAGTAAATAATTTTTTTTCCCTAAAAAAAGATTAAATCATTCAGTCTTGAGGGGGAAAAGTCAATAATTGTTCTTTGTTGCAGCTCTGCTGGCTTTTATAGCAGTTTGAGTTAGATGAGGTTTTGATGTCGCTAATGAAAATCAATATTTTTCATCAATCGGCTTCTAACTTTCCTGTGTAAGAGTCGACAGATCAGCTTTAATCAGGAACAGTGCAGTGATGTGATCACGGTTCAACAGTGTGTGTGTACATCAGGGGTGCATCTTAAAGTTGCAGGGTTGTGGACATGGTTGTTGCTGCCAGATTATTGACGGCACCCTCCATACACAGACACACAACCACACAGAGATACAGGCCAAATAGTAAGCATGCATGTAAAACACAGCTATTTTGATGTGAATCATTTGCAGTCCTTTGAACCTAGCTTCATTTCCTGGTTGTGTAGCAATAAACAGTGAAGAGCTGCAGTCCCACCATGGCTTCTTTGCATTCGAGTGGTCTTCGTCCTGCTGGTCCTCACACGTTTTCTGAGACAAAATGAGAGAAAATGGAACAAATATGACTGGTGTAAACAAACCATGGTGATGAACTGTAAGGAAAAAAGAGATTTCAAAAGAAACATGGTGACAAGCACAATTGCATAAAGTAGAATCCTCCCATAAATTAAGCTCTGTTAGACCATGTATCATAATAACATTCCTACAGATTCCAGATCCGCTGACACCAGAAAAGATAATCTGCATGTAAATGTAAATTTAAAAAAAACAGGAAAATCCCCCAAAAAGATCAATTATTTTTTCTCATTAGAGATAAACATTAAAGATAAAACAGAGTTTCCATGTATGCCTGCATGGATCCTTTCCAGATATTTCCACATCATTTTAATGATCTGTTCTGGAAGCAAAAACAGCGAACCAGCACATTGGTTGGTTTATAACTTCATTATTTCCTTTGACACAGCTTAAAGGAGGCAACAGATGCACTTTGTTGTGCGG
This sequence comes from Craterocephalus amniculus, assembly GCA_036024015.1. Classification (NCBI taxonomy): domain Eukaryota; kingdom Metazoa; phylum Chordata; class Actinopteri; order Atheriniformes; family Atherinidae; genus Craterocephalus; species Craterocephalus amniculus. The sequence goes on from JAVQJG010266101.1 coordinate 76,376, forward strand.
TCGTGTGTGTTCGGTTAGTCTTCCCAGTGCAGGCTGATGTCCGCAAAGAATAAAGATGCTTTGAAGCACCAGAACCCGGAAACTCTTCTTCAGTTCAACCTCTTCTTATTCGGTTCAATAGTCTGGAGACACTTTCACCTTCTATGCATCTGTGCCATTATCAACATAAGGTTTACCTGTTATTCCTTTTGAATGAATGCAACTGTGCGGAAAGCTGAAGTCAAATTCACTCCTGAGGAAGTTTGTCATCTTTAGCCTATAACATTACATAGTCTGTAGCTCAGTTCATTAACAGTGTTAAGAGTTTGTGTGCAAAAGAGTTGATTTACTGGTAAGGAGAGCAGCAGGCAGAATTTGGCGGGATGTGACTCGCTGAGGTTTGTGGCTAATGCAGAGATCTGGTTCATGGGTGCAGACTGAGTTTTTCTCTTGTGCCATGCAGGGTGGCTCCAGTCAGACAAACTCCCCGAATGATGAGTGGCCGCTGCAAAAGCTCTCGGTGTGATGTGTGTTTTTAGTGAGTTGCTGTTGTTTTGGTCGGACGAATTAGTTCACTGTGAAATAAACATGATGCTGCTGACAAAGATGACCTAATTTGCCATAAATGTCACACTCTGGTCAGACGGGGGGGGCAACATCAGCACGGTTTTTACTCTCACTGAGAAGTCTCTGTTGTTAAATGTTATTTAATGTCATTAAATAAGGTGTTTTTGGAGAAATATTAAGTGACCGTCAGTATATTCTGGAGTTTAACACTACTTTCCTAAAAAATATAGCAGATTTCCGATTAAGACTTCCTTGTTAGTCAGCATGTCCGCCCTGGGTAGCATTTTTACTGACTTAGCAGCTGCATTTTGTAACCACACACTTGTGCACCACAAAACTGTAATCTCAGTTTTATCACAGTGTGACTAAGGAGGGTAAAGATGGTCACAGTGGCCTCTGACTGCGAGCGAAAAGGGAGGCTGTAAAGTGTAAAGTACTTCCATAGGTAGCTGATTTTTCTGTGTTCATAGTTATTATAGTGCGTGAAAGAAGTTGTTTACTGATGTTTATCTCTGTACAAAAGAATATAAAATCTTCTGGCACCCTGCATGGTCACATTGTTGCAATCGGAAAAGATAAGAGGAAGTTTGTGTTTTAGGGATTTTTCATTCACTTTTTGCTCATTCTTCCTGCAAGGGGCTCAGAGTTCTCAGATTGTTGGAGTGTTTTGCATTCAATCAGGCCAGTCTGCATATTTTCAGTGACTTAAATGTTGGAAGACTGAGTCTCAGTGAAGCTTTCAGCTAGTGCTTATTCAGCTGTTTTGGATCGTTATTCTTTTGTAAAGTCAAACTCTTTTAATTTCAGCTTTCTAATAGATGTTTGATTCCAAATGCTGGTAATCCAAGGAGCATGAGTTTCACCTACTAAAGGTAATGTTTGCTCTTTTGTCTTGGCCAACCATTCAGATGAACCAAGAAGTCCAGTTTATTGTTGCTCGCTTTCAGCAGGAAAATTTTTCCTTCTTTCTTCTTTTTTTAACCAGTCCAGCATCACGTCTGTCTGCAGATAACACAGTAACTGGGGAATTGTGTAGAGGGACAAACATAGTCTAAAGATGGAAGAGAACGGCCCCAGCTAGATCCCACAACCAGCCAGGGAACGTGAGCCTCAGGACTCCTGAGCCCAATAACTACCCCAATATTTGTGTTAAACAATGAGAGGCCGACAGCAGTGGGAAGAAGTTCATCCAGGCAGCATTACCCACCCAACCAGACTCCGAAAGACATGACTCTTTCATCAAATGTAAAAATATGTTATTCTCTTCCTGTCATCTTATTTCTGAAATACATTAGATTTGATAAAAGAAGCTTAAATGAACTTTTTCACTTAGATTTTCTTTAGTAAGGTGACTATAATGACTAATTCAGCATCCATCTTACATCCTAGCTCTGTAAGTAAGACGCTTGTCTTACTTTTACTCTATCCCACTTTCTTTTTGCTTGCTTCCTCCCATAATGTCCTCTTTCATTTCTGTGCCTAAGCATCCAAAACAGCCAACGGGTTAATATCCAGTTGCTGATATGTGAGGCTGTATTGTAAGGGAAATGCTCCTCTAAAGTGAGGCAGAATCTGGGGAAACAAAAAAGTTGAGAATTGTTATTTCTAAACTTTTGGCAACCAGGACTTGAGGAATGTAGGCTGCATAATAAATGTAACTGTGCCTTCAAAACAATCCAGGAAGCATATTTTAGAGGTCAGAAAGTGACAAAGTGCTACTTTAATGCTCATCTTGAAGGTTATTTAGGATGGGGAAATAAGATGCTCCTGATCTACACAATCTTATGAGGAATGACATTTCACTCCTTTATTATAGCTGCCATTTTTCCATCTTTTTCTCCTTTTTCATCCAAAGTATTTTTCCACCCAGAGAGGGATCCTTCATTTGATGCTTTTTGGAGATCACTTCAACATTTCACGCGCCAGAGCAGCTCTGGCTGTTCAGTGTTCACTCCACGCAGACACGAGCGCGCTAAATTAGACATTTTCCACAGCTTTACGTCTCTCTCTCTCCTGCACTCCTGCACACCCAAAACCTTAAGAGCGCACACACCTGCACACACACACACACACACACACACACACACACCGCCTCTCAGTTTCTCACTTCCTCCCTCTCTCTCCCCCTCTCTCTCTCGCTCGCTCGCGGACAGTCTCTGACAGCTCACGCGGGGATACACACGCAGCGCGCCGGAGCTTTTCACGCGCTCCTCTCCGCGCGTAGCGCTCAGGCGGCGGACGCAGACATCTCAGAGACCCGCTGGAGTTATTTTGGGGTTTTATTGCGCGGGGAGAAGTTGATGATCTGTTGCTCTGAACAGGAGCAAAGAGGATAGCTGAGAAGTGAGTAGAAAACTTCATCTGAAACCTACTTCAAGGAGTTTGTTAGATGTGGAAAAAGTTTTGGCTTGTGTCTTCTAAATGAAAACATGAATCAAGTAAAGAGAAATGATCTCTAAGAGTTACCGATTATACTTATCTTCATGCACAACAGCCCTTATTGTAGAGCCTATATAGCTGCCCCACTGGAGGAGAAGAAAAGTTCTTATAGCACACACACACACACACACACACACACACACACACACACACACACACACACACACACACACACACACACACACA